>CABHPQ010173340.1:10295-75477 GCA_902168405.1 Peromyscus aztecus
CATGTTCCTGGCTCTGTGTTCCCTGTCTCTATGTTCCCTGGTTCTGTATTCCCTGGCTCCATGTTCCTAGCTCTGTATTCTCTGGATCCATGTTTCCTGGATCCATGTTCCTGGCTCTATATTCCCTGGCTCTGTGTTCCCAGGCTTTATGTTCCCTGGCTCCATGTTATTTGTCTCTGTGTTCCCTGATTCTATGTTTACTGGCTCCATGTTCCCTGGCTCTGTGTTCCTTGGCTCTGTGTTATCTGGCTCCATATTCCCTGGCTCCATGTTCCTGGCTCCATTTTCCAAGGCTCTGTGTTCTCTAGTTCCATGTTTCTTGGCTCTGTGTTTCCTGGCTTTGTATTCCCTGGCTCTGTGTTCCTGGCTCCATGTTATCTGTCTCTGTGTTCCCTGATTCCATGTTTTCTGGCTTTGTGTTCCCTGGCTCCATGTTCCCTGATTCCATGTTCCCTACCTCTGTGTTTCCTGAAGACCTTGTGCTATTGAAGAAGAATGAGAGGGACAACAAGTGAAATAGACTAAAATCAGGACATAGAGCCAGGCAGTGGTGGCACATATCCTTAATCCCAGCACTCAAGAGGCAGAGGAAGGCAGACCTCTAAGTTTCAGGACGGCCTGATCTACAGAGTGAGTTCCAGGCCAGCCTGATCTACAGAGTGAGTTCCAGGCCACCCTGGTCTACACAGAGAAACTCTGTCTGGAACAAAATTAGAACATGGTATGTCCTATGTGTGGTAAGAACATGTTTCAAGGAAGACTAACACACTGAATCAAACCACCATGGAAAGTCACACAATAAAAACTGGGGGCTTTTAGGAACCTTTGAGGCAGGTGGACACTAAGGTCAACTGTCTCCTTTGCTTTTTTAGGAGGCTCATCACATCATATGTTGTGGAATATTACTTTAGCTATGTAAAGATGTGGTACATTTGTTTCTGCTGCATTTGTTTAACTATGTAAAGATATGTTGCTGTTTCACCTTGCCTGCCTAAGGCACCTGATAGGTCTAATAAAAAGCTGAACAGCCAATAGCTTGGCAGAAGAAGGATAGGTGGGGTTAGTGGGTAGAGAGAATACGTAGGAGGAGGAATCTAGGAACAAGAGGAGAGAACAAGGCAGAAAGAGAGAGAGAGAGGGAGACAGAGAGGAAGACACCCAGGGCCAGCCAGCTGCCAGACAGACAGCCACAGAGCAAGCAGTGAAAGTAGGACATACAGAATAAAGGAAGGTAAAAAGCCTTGAGGTAAAATGTAGATGAAGAGAAACAGGTTAAAATAAGTTATAAGAGCTGGCAAGAAACTAACCTAAGCTAAGGTTGAGCATTCATAACTAATAAGGAGCCTTCATGTCATGACTTTGGGGTTGGTGACCTAAGAGAAAGCCTGCTATGACCATATCTCATCCAAAGTCCTTGGCACTTGACACTAACACTGTCTTCTGTCTCTTTTTAGTTTTTTACTTATCTTCATCTTTGTCCTTACTAGATGAATTTCTTAGGTTTCTGTTTTCTCCTGCCCCCATCCTGAGAGAAGAAGGTAGGTCTGATTCTTGTGTTCTTATTTATATTGGAAATTTCTCTTGAAGATAGCTGGTGAGTGTCTACACGTGCAGAGTGTGCAACTCATAGGCTGTCTAAGTGAGACACCACAGCTACAGACAGAAACAAACCTCTGCAAGGGCTGCACCCTGGACATCAGAGTGAAAAGAATCCACATCCCTTCAGTGCAGCACACTTCCGTCTGTTGGCTAATTCAAGCTTAGAACTTAGGAGGGAATCCAAAGCTAAATGCAGGTCTTGTCCATGTGGACATCTGGTCAACCTCAAACTATCAGTAGAAAATTGTCAAGTCACTGCTCTTATGTCATGCCATGCGCTTTCCACCTCCTCAGTTCTTGAAAGAGGGTTGAGTTAAGCAGGAGGCTGTGGACCAACAACCCAAAATATGAAATCCTGCCCTTTAGCCTTCTCCCTAGAAACTGCTTTCTGAACCTAATGATTCCCAACAGGGTGTCCCAAAGGCTCACCAACTGTGGACCCAGATCTACTCTGGCAGCCTGCAGAACTAGGAGAAATGCATTACCATGCTAATGATGTCCTATTTAAATTCTAGCCCTGATTACTCTGTGATGAAATCTCTTTCCTCCACATTGGTTTCTTTATATCTGAGTTCCAGTGTGAAATCAACAATATTAATAAAGTACAATACAGATTATCAAGTTATATGCAGGAGATGGAGAAACAGCTGTATAAATCTTAAGGTTTTTTTTTTTTGCAAAAAAACCTAAAATCAGTTACTAATTTTTTTACACCCTACCTTCTCTTATTAAAAATAAAATTGAAATGCATATTAATGAAAGGCTGCTGGTTAATTTCTGTAGGTATTCAGGGGATGCAGGAGCCACTTTGCTTTTCATTTTCCTCCACTATACTCAATATTCCTCAGAATTTAAATGTGTGACTTGCAGTCTCAGAGCTAAAGTCTTCTTCTCTTCCCAGGAGTGTGCCACCATAACAGAAACCTATGGATTCAAAGGCAGCAGCCATGTCTGCCTCCATTTGCCCTTGAGACTGTCATGTTTCTGTCACTGTCCCATCACCCCAATCTGAACAACCAACTCAGGACTAGGGATGCAGCTCAGCTGGTAGAGTGATTTCCTGGCATGCATAAAGTCCTGCATTCAATACCAGCACAGCCCACTAGGTATTAGGTACTGCTCACCTCTAATTCCAGTCCTGAAGAGGTGAATGCAGGAGGATCAGGTGTTCAAGGTCATCCTCAACTACACATCAGGTTCAGGGCCAGTCTGAACTACAGAAGACCCTGTCTCAAAAATAAAGCAAAACAATAACTATCCAAACCAGACCGTGCCATCACCATCCAGGAAAGAGTCACCCTTGTCCCTGCTTTCCTTATGCTGGAAAGGAGATTCAAAGTCTGCACCCACAGTCCAAAACGAGGAAGAAAGAAGGAACACTTCACCTCACTATCCAGCCCCTGCATGTGAACAAAGTCTTTGGCACAAGGCCACTCTGCTGGGTCCAGAGATGGCCCAGTAAGACTTGGAGGCAGTGTTCTGTTCTCAGTGAATTCACTAGTGAGCCAGAGACAGAGGACACAATGACATCTCCATGATGAGACAGGCCAGTCCATCTCTGATGGCCACCAGAGGTGCCTCCTGTCACTAAAAGCTCTCTGTGTGAGCAACACTGCTGATTGGTCCCTGGCCCAGAAATGTTTGCCTTTTTCTACAGAACCCTAGACCTTAGCAGGACACACTACTGCCCAGGGGAAGGACAGCTCTCATCACCCTTGCTGCTGACCGCCATTGTGTACCAAGGTCAAGTTCACAACAGTGTGGCAGTAGGAAGGCATGAGCAGATTCCTACAGGGAGCTGGGAAGGGGACAGCTATGTTCTGTCTTTGTGCCTTCTGGCTGGATCTGGCATCTACATGTGTGTCACCTAATTCAAGTCTCTGAGAACTGCTCATCCATCCCAGGACAGCTTTCTCCAACCCTTGAAACCATTGTCAGAAATCAGATTTTATTTTTTAATGCTTTACATTGGGGTAGAGAAATAGCTTAGCAGTTAAAGTGCTTTGCCTTGCGAGCATAAAGGACCTGAGTTTAATCCCCAGTGCCCACATAAAAAGCTGGGTGCTGAGAGGCAGACTGGCAATCCCAGGCCTGTGAAGGCAGAGACAAGAGGACCCCCGGGGCTTTCTGACCAGCCAGCCTAACCAAATTGGTAAATTCCAGGTTAGGAGAGATCTCTAAATAAAGCAAAGTAGAAGGTGCCTGACAGTTGACACCCAAGGTTGGCCTCTGGCCTCCACTCACATGTGTGTGCACAGCTAAACACATGTACACAGATGAACACAGTGTTATATATTGCTCATTTCTTTGTTGTTGTTGTTGTTGTTTTGGTTTTTCAAGACAGGGTTTCTCTGTGTAGCAGCTCTGGCTGTCCTGGAGCTCGCTCTGTAGACCAGGCTGGCCTCGAACTCACTGAGAGCCACCTGCCTCTGCCTCCCGAGTGCTGGGAATAAAGGCGTGCACACCACGCCCGGCCTTCATTTCTTAGTTTTATCTTGAGATGTTTTGTCTATGGGCTGCATAGACGGTGCAGCAATTAAAAGCATGGGCTACTCTTGCAAAGGACCTGAATGCAGTTCTCAGCACCCACATCTGATGGTTCACAAACTGCCTGTAAATTCAGCTCCAGGGGATCCAAAGCCCTCTTCTGATTTCCAAGGGCATTGTACTTACCACGGATATAATCCCTGCCCCCAATACAGGTGCATAATTTTTATTATTATTTTAAGACCTAAGAAACAGGAATTTTATCTAAGACTAAAAAGAGTTGTGGTACATCTGTGCCTATTCAGACACAGATTTGCCTGTTCTTTCTTGCTTGAGCTACATTTGAACTTGAACTCAGAGTCCCCTCTGAATTGCTGACTCTCAAGGTCCAAAAGCAGCTGAACCCAGACTATGATCTGGTTTATCGCATTCCAATAGGTAAAAGCTTCAATTTACCCAGGTATTTATTTTCTTTTCAAGGATTTTAGTTTTAGTTATATGAATTTATATACATCTCTGTATATGTGTACATGTGTGCACAGCACCTATAGATGTCAGAAGAGGGCGTCACATCCCAGGAGCCACATCACATGAGAGCTGAGGACCAAACTTGGGTCCTCTACAAGAGCAGTGCATGCTCTTGACCATTAAACTATCTCTCCAGCCCCCAGAAATTCGTCTTCTCTATGTTTGTTACCCATGCCCTTCCCAACACTGGATTGTTCATTTGGGTGACCCCAGTCCACATCTCCTCAGACTGGTTCAAAGTGAGCTTCAGTCTCATGCGCTTGTGAGCAAACCCTCGGGGAGAGGGTGGCTGACCCAGCATCATCCTAGCATGAAGCACAAAGATCCACACCACGAGCCATCTGCAGTTGAGAGCCGTCCCGCGTAACGGGCTCCCATCCCGCTTGTTTATGTTTTATTCATCATCTTGAAAGTATTTAGTGAAGTAACAATGATGAGATTCAAAAATACTGCACAGTGCTTTTTTTTTAAATGATATTAATGGCTTTCAAGAACTCACTCACTATTCAAATGAAAATATCGTTGGGTTAGATTTGCTCAAATCTGTTTACATCTTCTTTATTCTCAGATATAATCCATTCCCCCATTTTGTGTAAAAGCTGAGCGATAACACTATGAAACATTTCATTTTTCCCTATTCATAGAGAAAAAAAATCAACAGCAAAAGCCTTCTGGAGATCCACCCTGCTCCACCGATTCTCTCACCGATGAAGTCAGCCAGCCTGCAGGGACGGGGGCATTTGGGGCCTCCCTTAGCGATGTGCTCGTGGACACTCGACACACAGCCATGGGCTGCATATTTGGCAAAATAAGCAAACAAATAAATAAAATGTTTGGCCTTTAAGAGTGAAAGGAGGGATGTGCTCAGTGGGCAGAGGCCTGTGTAAGCTTGGTGAACCCATGTAACCGTAGAGGAAGAGAACCGACTCCTGAAAGTTGCTCTCTGACCTCTGTGTGACCAACGCACAATAACAATCACCTTTTAAAACTTCTTAAAGAAATTTAAAAAAAAAAAAAGAAAAAGAGGAGGGGCCAGAGAGATGGCTCAGTGGTTAAGAACACTGACTGCTCTTGCAGAGGATCTGAGTTCCCTTTCCAGCACCCACATGGTAACTGTAACACCAGCTCCAGGGGACCTGACGCCCTCTTCTGGCTTCCACAGGCACTGCATTAATGTGCTCAACCCCCCCTTTAAATACACATTAAAATAAAAATTAAGTATTTTTTAAAAGAAAATTAAAAGAGTTAAAGGAAACGGTGCTCAGCTCTGAGCTGTTAAGCCAGCTGAGGCTTCACTGGCTAGAGACCACACCACCACTGACCATCTCTTTGATTCAGACCTGGGAGAAACCACACCTCACACAACTCACCAGAACTTTAAAACCTAGCTTGTCCATCCCCAAATGGCATGCCTGACCTCTGCCAGCTGGAGTTACTTTCTCTCGTTTGGACTTGGAACACTAACCTTCCCTGTCATCAGTTCATGGAACATTCAGGTGACACCAGTCCTGTTCCACGGAACACAGGGCACATATCCTGTTAGCCTCTCTGGCCTGCCAACACCTGGGTACAGGTGGCACCAGTGTCACCTCTGTCCTTCTCCTGGGGAGAGAATCAAACCTCCGAGGACACCCCAACAAAAGAGTCACTCCCTGTTCCTGCCTCAACCCTCAGCGTCAGCCTGTGACCTGCACCCTGGAAGACTGAACCAGGGGGGAGATACCTTCAGCTCAGGATGTGCACCCAAGGGAGGGAGCTCCGCAGCCCACCATGCCCATCAGCAAATGCAGAGAAGAAAATGGGAAAATTCAGAGAAAGGGAAACTGTCCCAGTCGAAGAGCAAAGCAAATGCTGATAGGTGACCCCACCCCATTGTCCAAGGCTCTTGCCAGCAATGTCCCCCATGAACTGACTGGGTGCTCTGTGACCTTGTCACAGTGAGGTGATCTGGCCACACGATCCCATAACGTCATCATTAACTTGTCCTGAGGCTATGGCTGGGGGCTACTCACTGTGGACAGCTTCCTGGAGTGCCAGGTCCTGTCTGCACCTGATGTAGTCCTCTTTGACACTGCCCAGCCTTCTGACATTCCTGGAGCTGAGTGCCAGCAGCCTGCCCAGGAGCGACTCTAGACCTTCCCGCTCTGATGACAGCGCCCAAATCTCCTCCGTGAGTTCCTTAGCTGTACAGAAGTGGCTTCCTGCAGCACAGGATGGGAGAGAGGGAGAAAGGAGATACTGTGAGTGTGATTTGTCATAACATTTGTATTCTTGAAAGTTCCATAAATTTATACAATGTATATTGATCATATCCATCCACGACTACCTCCTTCTACCTCTTTCCAGTGCCTGTGCCCTGTCTCCCTTCCAACTTCCTGTCTTTTTGTTTTTGTTGTTGTTATTAATAACCCCATCCACCAACGTATGAGCAGCCTACCAGAAGCCATGTCCCCAAAGGAAAATGATTCTCCCCCCTCAGCGGCCATCATCTATCAGTGGTTCCTCCAATACGGGTGGGGCCGCTTCAGTCCCTCCCCCATCCATGCTGGAATTTTTTGTAAATGAATTGTAGGGTTCTTGAGTGTGAATATTGCGGACAACAGTATCCCAGTGCAATGTCAAAGGGTTAGATGCACCTGGAAGGGATGCCACTGGAAAGTCAGGGCCTCTGAAAATGACACAGAGATGCTCAGCAGGACGAGGGAAAGCCCCAGGTATCACTCCACTCAATACCCAAACGTCCAAGGACTGGCACAGCCCAGCGGGGTGGAAAGGTACTGGCCTTGCAGTAAGCCTGCAGCTAAATTAAGTCCCTCCCCGCTTATCAAAATGCATGACATATGTAAGGGCTAATCCTAGCACAACAGGGAAGGGTGAACCTCAACTGAGGAATTCACTCCATCAGGTCGGCCCATAGGTGTGTCTGTGGGCATTTCCCTGACTGCTGACTGATTTAGGTGGACCCAGCCAACTGTGAGTTGCTGCCGTCCCTAGCAGGGTGTACTGGGTTCTATAAAAAAGGCCCTGAACACGACCCTGAAAGCAAGCCAGTAAGCAGCATTCCTCTGTGGTCTCTGCTTCCATCCCTGCCTCCAGATTCCTGCTTGAGCTCCTGCCCTCGTTTCCTTAAGTAATGGACTGTGACCCATAAGCCAAATAAACTCTTTCCTCTCCGAGTTCTTCTGGTCAGTGTTTTTAATCACAGCAGCAGAGACCCTGACTAAAACAGCATGAAAAATAAATGAGCACACTTGGCATAAATGTGTTATGAAATATGATCGTAATAACACCTGAATTGCAGGTGCCTGCAGGAACCACAGGTGGCTGGGTGCATAAGAAAGAAAAGCCATAAAGCACCGAATAAAATGCATGGTGAGAGTGCGGCAAGGGGCAAGGTCAGGTACAGAATCAGCTGTGTGTCTGGAGGGCAGCGGCAGGCCACCAGGAGACAATTTCTCTGAAATATACTTTACAACATATTTTAAGACTGAAAGTATGTAGGGAGGAATTTAAAGCATCCTATGCAGATGTGGAAACTGCTTTTGAAAACCTACTGAGAGGAAATAAGACTTAAATAATTGTGGAGATAAACTATAAGCGTCCACTAGAAAACTTGCTACTCCTGGGGTTTCAATTTGCCCCAGATTGATGCATAGATTTAATACAATTCCTATCAAAATTTCATGAGGCCCTTTGGTAGAAATGAATGGGCACATCCTGAAATGTAAAAGAAAACGCAAAGGTCTAGATAAGCCAGAGCAATCAAACAGTCTACATTTTAAGACCCCAGCTATCATCACCATAAATCAGGACTGTGTGCATCTGAAAGCAGATAGGCATGCTGGATGATGGATTATAATAGAAGTCCAAAGTGGGTGAGTCCTCCAAGAGCCGACTGAGTGAAAGAAAATCGTCCCAGTAGATGTTGACAAAACAACTGGGTGTTCATGTGGGGGCAACGTGAACCCTGATATATACCTTGGACCACACACAAATTACACCTGGGGTGAAACATGGGACTCAGACAAAGTTCAAACTATGAAGCCACAAGCAGGAAATAAGAAAGGGCGAGGTACTGACTTTGGTACCGGCTTTGGAACAGGCAGAGCTTTGCAGAGGACACAGACCATAGCAACCAAAGAAAAACCCTGACAAATGGACTTACTTCATTAGGGTGATAACCTTCTTTCAGCAAATCAAAAGTGGCTAGGCAGGGAAGCTGGGTGGGGTGCACCTGACACCCCAGCACCTGGAAGGTAGAGGCAGGAGGATCAGGAGTTCAAGGCCAGCTTTAGCTACACAGCAAGTTTTCAGCCAGCCTAGACAACATAAGACATTAAAAGAAGTAAAAAAAGAAAAGGGGGAAGAAAGGGAGGGGTGGGGAAGGGAAGGCAAAGGAGAGGGGAGGGGAGAGGAGGGGAGGGGGGGGGGGGGGGGGGGGGGAGGGGGAGGTCAAACTGGGACAGACCATTTGCTACAGATAACTGACAAAGGATTCAATTTTACATCTCAACAATTAACACAAATGACAGCATTAACCACGAACAAAGACTCACCAGGCCTTTTACAAAGGGCCATGTGCAGATGGCCAACACACATCCGAAAACATGTGGGACAATATCAGTCACCCAGAGTGTAAATAAAAGCTGCAGAGCCCACTTCAACCCATTCAAACAGCACAAAGCGCTAAACCGCAAACACTGGCGGGCGTGTGTGTGTGTGTGTGTGTGTGTGTGCGTGCATGCGTGTGTGCATACGTACGCGCGTGTAAAATTCCCTGAACTCCCAAACACACAGAGGTGTAACCCCACTGAGAACATGCTTGCCAATTTGTCCTAAAGTTAAACATATCCCTACACTTGGCCCAACAAGTCTCCATAGAGGGGTGTTCCCAGAGTCCTGAAGACTTCAACCCCAAACACTCACATTTGACAGCTCCTAGTGGCTTTACTCTGGAGCCTCTGGCAAGGTACTCATGCTCCTGTAAGCAATCCTAATGAAACTCACTGGTTCACCAAAAAAGAGAGGGAGAGAGGGGAGGAGAGAGGGAGGAGGGAGGGAGGGAAGGAGGAGGAAGGAGGGAGGAGGGGAGAGGGAAGGAGGAAGGAAGGAAGAGAAGGGAGGGAGAGAAAGAAGGAAGGATGGCTCAGTGGTTAAGAGCGCTGGCTGTTCTTGCAGAGGACCTGGGTTCAAGTCCCAGCACCCACATTATGGCTCACAAACATCTGTAACTTTAGTTTCAGTTCCAGGGGATCTGGCACACTCTTCTGGCCTCTACAGGTAAGCACACAGGTGGCTCATAGACATACATGCAGGCCAGACACATATACAGCTGAAATAATAATGATGATGATGATAATAATAATAACAACAACAACAAAAATAAAGGAAATGAAAGTAAAAGGGGGACTCTTTGGAATGAGGTTGACCATCAGGAGAGGGTGGTGACAGAGGGGACATGGGGGATGAACATGATCAAATGTATGATATACATATATGAAAATGTCATGATGAAACCCACTACTGTGTATAATATATGCTAACAGAAAAACTTTTTTTTTTTTTTGGTTTTTCAAGACAGGGTTTCTCTGTGTAGCTTTGGAGCCTATCCTGGATCTCGCTCTATATCCCAGGCTGGCCTCGAACTCACAGATATCCGCCTGCCTCTGCCTCCCGAGTGCTGGGATTAAAGGCGTGTGCCACCACCGCCCAGCTAGAAAAACTTTTCTAAGAAGAAAGTCACAGGATCAGCTTCTCATCTTCACATTCACTCCTTGGGAGGACGCTCATTCCCTACTCTATCCACTCGAAGATGCATCAGGTTTTGACAGAAATGCATCTGCGATACAAGGTGTCATCCAGCGGCCAGCAGCCAGGAGAAAGTGAGGAATGGGTTGTTCTCTGTGGCTTAATGTGGTCACCAGCCACACCTGGTGGTTCAAGACCCAACCTACTGCAAGACCAGTTGGTTTCAGGCTTTTGTGAGATCAGGAAAGAACTTGCATTTAAAACTCAAAGTAGGCTGAACCAGACATCTATATCATCAACCCAGCCCAAGACTCAAGGATCACGTGGCAAGAGAGGGCAAAAAGAACGTAAGGGGCAGGCTGTGAAAGGCTGTCTTCTGGACATGGTCATTGCACTCGGGAGCTCAGGGCAGCTGTAGTTACCTGCACAAGACCTGCACAAGAGGGAGCCAGCAGCATCCCTGCATGGACGGGGAGGAGCTCGCGGGCCACCCCTAGCTGAGAAGCTAATAGATGTTAGCAGCTGCTGGAGAAGGGGAACCATTTTTGCAAGGTGCCACCACTGGTTAAGATATTGCTATGCCGGTAGCCCCAAATCCATGCTCATTTAAGCAATTCTCATTAAACTCAGTGGCTTGTTAAAAAAAAATAAAATTAAAAAAATAAAAAACCCATGAAAGTCAGAAGAAGACTTGTTGAGAAGGAGGAAGGGTGAAGACGGAGAGGAAGGGGATAAGAGGGGAGAGCGGGGGTGGGGGGGGAAGGTGATCAAAAAATATTATGTGTATGTATGAAATTGTCAAAAAATAAAAACATGAAGCTAAGTGTGAGCAGCCTGGCAGAAAATCCTACAGAAGTCAGTTCAGAGACTGGGGAGATGGCTCAGCCGCTGTCTAAGCATAAGGGCTTGAGTTCAAGCCCCAGCATCCAGGTAAAATGCTGGGTGTGGTAGAATGTTTGTAATCCCAGCACTGCAGAGGTGGGGACAAGAGAACCCCGAGGTTTGCTGGCCAGCCAGTCTAGCCTAGCTGTGGAGCCCTAGGACCTAGTGAAAGACCTTGTCTCAAAAGTAAGCAAATAAATAATAATAATAACAGTGGTTATAATAATGGTATGGGTGGTTCCTAAGCAACATCTGAGATTGGTCTCTGGCCCCTACATGCACACACATGAGCATTTGCACACATACACATACCACAAACAAAACCAGAAAACCTTACAGAAGAACCTTATAAGAAGTTACTTCTTATTCTTGGAGGAAAACTTTGCAGCCAACAGCTCTGATTGTTGTGGAATATTATGTTACCTAGGTAAAGATATGTTACATTTGTTTATGATGCAGAATATTACTTTAACTGTGTAAAGGTGTGTTACATTTGATTAACGATATAAGGACGTGTGTGTAATTAGGTAAAGATGTGTTTTCATTTGTTTCACCTTGCCTGCCTAAGGCACCTGACTGGTCTAATAAAAAACAGAATGGCCAATAGCTAGGCAGGAGAAGGATAGGCAGGGCTGGTGGGCAGAGAGAATAAATAGGAAAGAAAAGAATGAGAGAAGGGGAAGGAGAAGAGAATGAGGGAGAAAGAGAGGGATACGCCCAGGGCCAGAAGCCAGGCAGCCGCCAGCCAGCCAGACACGAGAAAGTCAGATACACAGAAGGAGAGAAGAGTAAACAGCCCTGAGGCAAATGGTAGCTAAAGAGAAACAGGTTAATTCAAGTTAAAAGGGCTAGCCAGAAAAGAGCCTAGGGGAGGTTGAGCATTTATAACTAATAAGCAGTCTCCGTGTCATGATTGGGGAGCTGGTTGGTGGCTCAAAAGAAAAAGCCTAGTAGATCTGATGACTCGGGAGGATGGAGGCCAAGTGAAAACATCCACCACAGAGGTCTAGGAAGCCTTTGATGATGAAGATGAAGGCACCTAAGTAGAACCTTAACCAATTCATTGTCCTTTTAAAGGAGTGGCACGCGATCTTCTCCAAGCCTAAATGCATCTGAAAGAACTCTTTCGATGCATGCGATGAAAATTCCAAGGCGAAGGCATGGTGTCATTGTTCAGCTGACAGTGACATTTCTTTCACCGTAGTGTGTAACACATGGACGCTATTTATGTTCACTGAAATACACATTGTTATCTTGACTTCGCAGCTGAGAAAGCTGAAATCTAGAGAATTCCATATCTTGCTGAAGGTTGCGCAGGAATAAGCCACCAGGCAGGCTTCCAGCCCAGGCATCCATCCGTAACCCTCCCCTTAGATACTGCATCTCTTACTTCTCGGTTGTTGTCTCAGAGGCTGATTTCAAATCCCCCTCTCTAAATGCTGCAGACATTCGCCCACCACAGCACAGTCCGAACATCTGGCATACATCATTCTGTCCATGAAACCCACGGTTTCTGATCCCATGAAGGCAACACAAGAGGGAACGAGGCAGTGTCCAGCCCTCTGAGAAGTGACCATTAAGAAACAGGGGACAAAGTGTTCCGCAAAGAACAGGTAAATACAGGGCAGGGGACACAGATGGTACAATCTGTACAATGCTTGCCTTGTACGCATGAGGACCTGAGTTTGATCCCAGAACTCATGTTAAAAAAAAAAAAGTGATGCTTCCTCCTATGAAGATTCCTAGAGAAAAGACCTCTGCAAAGGAACTGGAGGGCTGACTTATCCTGGAAGTACGTCCTAGACCCCTGAAGTCACCAATGCTCTGAGCTGGGCCTTTAGCAAAATGCCACCGTGACCATTTATTAAACCCAGACCATTCCTTGATCCAAATACCTGGAGATATGCGTGCTGGAGAAATGAATGTTTAACATGGAGAGACTTTGGATGGCTCCCCAGGGAGGCAGGAACATCACAGCTGGAGCCCTGGAGCCCTGCTACCCCGCCCCACATAGCACAGTGCATGTATTTATCTCACAGTCAAGGCCCTGACAAGATTTGCTCTGCCCAACCATAGGCTTTCCTGAATCACTGCCCCACCCCCAAAGACTCAGAAAGTCAGGGCCAACCCTGAAGGGGTCTCATCGATGACCCTAAACCCAGCCCGCCCTTGGTGACAGGTAAAAGTATCCAGCTCTGCTGGCTGCCTGCTCTTCAACAAGGCAGCTATGGGGGCCTTCATAGGTTTGCTAAGACTACAGTGAAAGAACTTCTCCTGGAGAGGTGTAATGACACAGGCCTGAAACCTCCGTTCAGTTAGAAGAATGGCAAGTTCTAAGGCTAGCCTGGGCTACACAGTAAGAGTGGTCTTAAAGTTATAAAATGAAATGTAAAGACACTTAAAGATTTTTCACAAATCACAGAACCATGTAACTCAGTGTGTGCTGACACCGAGTCTGGTTTCCCCATTCTTCCTTTTCTGTCTCGTAGGCATCCCTGAATCACAATATTTACCTCCGACATCACAGAGAGTGGGAATCATCTGACCCATTCTCCAGTCACGGAGGCCATTACCTGAGAAGCTGGTTTTAAACTCCACAGAGCCTGCCTTACGCAGACTGTCCCAATCTTCCTGCTTGCCCAGGAATGGTGCTGACAACCCTCTGGGTCTCTGCCTGAAGAACCTCTTGACTCAGGGGAGGGACCGCTCCATTCCAAGTGCCAAACTTGCACCTGGTCCTTCTTGTTTCATGTCAGACATGACATAGACACAAGTCATCCCTCAACTGAGGATGCCACAGGGGACATGAAATGCCTCTGACCTCATTCCCCTCCCTATTGCTATGCTGTACTTGACCCTTCCACTGAAATATCCTAGTCTGTGGGTTTAGAGCGAAGGCTCAGAAGTTAAGAACACAGGCTACTCTTCCAAAAGACCTGAGTTTGACTCCCAGCAACCACATCAGATGGCTTGCAGCTGCAGGCAACTCCAGCTCCAGGGGATCTGATATCTCTGGCCGCCACGGGTACCTATATTCATGTTCACCAACATACACAGACACAGGGACACAGGGACACAGGGACACAGGGACATAGACACACACACACACACACACACACACACACACACAAATGGCTGCCCAGGCCAGCTCTTCCTAGACACCAGAGCAATGGACAGGCAGCACAGACTGGAAGGGGTCAAGCAAGAGCTTCCAGGTCATCAGTTGTGTGAACTGGTCTCCATTGTGAGGGACCTGGTCCTGGATACACAGGTAGACACATATATTCCCCAGGCAAGAGTTCCTTAAGAAAGGTGCTCTGTGAACACCCCAGCCAGATGCCCCTCAAATTCCCAGTGGGGAAAGTTGCCAACAATCCCAGATGGTACCACAGCTTAGCCCCAGGCTCTCAGAATGGGCCACAGGAACACTGAGCAGGAAACCTCTCAGGATTAGGGACTGCAGGCAGCAGCAGGTGGGTCACCACGTTGTGGGTCAGGCTCTGGACTGGGGTGGAGGGCTTGAAACAGAGCCCATCCGATGAAGCTTCCCCAGTTTTCTCAGCTAGCCAAAAAGCTAAAACTAGAAGCCCCATGCCAGTCTGTAGTATGCCATCTTAACATCTGGCTGCACACACATGCACATACCCACACAGAGACACACACGCAGACACACATAAATAAAATATCTTTTTCTAAAAAGTTTAAAGAATCTTCCCTGGGCTTCTAAAGACAGGATGTTGATGACCGAGGGAGGGAATTCTGCCTCTTGGATCACACTCTCTTCTTCCCTTGGGCTCCACAGAGGCTCAGCCACCTGTTCTCAGGGGAAGATACATTGCCTAAGCAAGGCAAAACCCTAACTCAGAGACAAGACTGCACTCCATCTTCTTTTTTTCCCTCTCTGCAAACGAGGCCATAACTCCAACTAAGTGGCACGGGGAGGCAGTTACGAGGCAGGCCACACGCTCACCCACCATGTTCGAGGGTTGTAAATGCCACGCTTGGCTGCATCGGGGACCAAGTGGCTCGTTAGCTGCAGCATTAGTGTTTAACGACGTGAAGAACAGAAGCTGCCAGGCGCCTCACTCCTTCTTAAAACACCATTGAAAACCCATACGTGTAATTATTACACCTTCCCATTTAATTCTGATTCCTCTGAAGCTGATGGGCTGAACGCTCATCCAATCCCATAAATCTCAGAAATCTCTTCAGGGCTGTCATTTACATAACTGGGCTAAAGATCCATCCGTCACACTCTGGGGAGTCTGGACTCTAGCCACTGGTCTGCCGCCACTGGGCTAATTTCATGAACTTGCTAGGACATACCCCACAGCCTTGATCACCCCACCTCTCCGCTGGGCTCTGAGTCACCTTCCCACATGCCTGACACTGCTATTACAAACATCAAGTCAAACAGCAAACGCCAGTGTGGGGGGAGGGGGGAGGGGTTGAAAATAGTATTCAAATGACAGAACAAGATACTGTATGCTTATGTTCTCAAGCTATCGGGCATGGGCAGAAACCTATCGGTTAAGAGCTGCTGGCATAAAGAGAGTGTGATCTGAGACAGCACCATGTTCTGAGTCCAGCTTTCATCTGTGTGTGTGTGTGTGTGTGTGTGTGTGTGTGTATGTGTGTGTGTGTGTATGTGTATGTGCATACACACATATATATGTCTTCACATTCATGTGTGCAGGGCCATGAGAATGTGTGTACACATGGCTATTGAGGCCGGAGGTCAAGCTCACGTCATTCCTCAGGTGCTACCTCCTTTGTTTTTGGAAGCAAGGTCTCTTACTGCTCTGAGCTAGCCATGAAGTCAAGCTCACTAGTCAGTGAAGCCCAGGACTCCACCTGTCTCCACCTCCCCTTGGCAGGATCACAAGCGCGGGCCACCTCCCAAAGATTCTTTACATGGACGGGTTCTGGGGAAAGACAGACAACACTTCACCAACTGACATGTCTCCCCAGCCCTATTACCAACTTCTAAAAGGAGCTGTCTCACATCCGGTGGCTCCCACCACACACAGGGCTCACCAACATTGTTGGTATCACAGCCCATGGAGCAACAGGTCCACTGTCTAAAGCCCTGGAGAAGATAACCTACATCCCAGACATGGCCCCTCGAGAGCAAACTGTGTCAGTGGGTGTGCACAGGTCCTTTCCAAGGACTACGACCTTACCTGGGGAACCCTGCTGCCCTCTACTCAAACCTAAACCTTCCATCAGGACTCTGAAGAAGAACTTGGGGGTCACTGCACCTCTTTGTTTCGTTTCCCAATATAGTCACACTGGATAAATCTCCGTCCTCTGCATTTCATGGCTACCTGTCTGCTTAACTGGCATATGGAGATGGTGGCTGAGCCTGGCTTGTTAAGGTTGCCGGCGCCCAGGCTCTGAGCCTGACAACTCTGATAACATAATTGCCACATTGTGTGTGTGTGTGTGTGTGTGTGTGTGTGTGTGTGTGTGTGTGTGTGTGTTTTGCCAGGCATTGACCTTGAGCCTGGGACTTGGCACATGCTAGGCAAGTGATAACCATTGAGCTCCCTCTCCATCGCTCTTATTTGGAGACAGTCTCTCTAAATCACTCAAGCTGGCTTAGTGATTCACAGTGTAGACTAGGCCCTGACCTTGCAACCCTCCTACCTCAGTCTCCCAGGGAGCTGGGATGACTTTCATCCACATGTTAATCAATGACAAAATGTGAGCGCCTTGGCAGTTACCTGATACGGCCAGCACCTTGGCTTCCAGCAAGGCGGGCAGCTTGGCGTCAAGGTCACTGAGTCTCCTCCTCAGAGAGCTGCACAGTCTCTCACCTGAGCACACCTACAGGGAGAAATGGCAGGAATCAGTGTCCATTGCTACCAACTAGAAGGTAGCCCAGCCTGAGGGGGTCCAGGTGTCTAAAGGAGCTGAGCTGACTGACAGAGTAAGCAGAAGGTGGGCGGGGCTCAGGAAGCAATGGGGTTAGGAAGAAAGCAGAAAGGGAAGAGGGGGACAAGAGAGAGGAGAGGAGAGGGGAGAGAAGAAAAGGAGTAGAGGCAAGAGAAAGGAGGGGAGAGGAGGGAAGGGGAAAGAGCGGGGAGGGGAGGTGGCAAAGGGAGAGAAGAGAGAGAAGGGGGAAGGGAGGTGGAGGATGGGGGAGGAAGAGAGGCTGCCGCTGGCATGCCCTCAGCACAGCCCTGGCCCTCACAGGCTGCTGTGAGCTCACTCACTTACTCCAGGCCTCACAGCCTCACAGCCCTGGGCAATTTACTCTGATGCCCTGGGGGGAAAGGCCTTGCTGATTTCCTGTCCCTTCCCTTCACCCAGTCTCCTCTGGCTTCCTCTCCAGCTTTTATCCCTCTGTCTCCCCCTCACCTCTCTACCATGACGCCCTTGAAGAAAGACTCTGATCTGTCCATGGCACACAGTAGGCAGTCAATTTAGATGTGGCCTTCACATCAAGGTCAGAGGAACCCGCTAAATGTCGTTACTAGAAGACTCTAGAGAAACTAGAGGGACAGACACTTGCCGAAGAGTCCGGCTGAGAGACAGACACATCACTGTCAGGAAGACTTGAGGGTTATCAAGTGTCCCCCGGACTTCGCACACACTGCTTGTTTTTCTTTGAGTTTCAAAAACAACAAAAACTCTTCAACCTCAGTCCAGCTTCCCAAACCCCTTCAGGTTATCTTTTATGTTGAGACTAAAACATCACTTTTTTTCTCTTACTTAAGGCTAGAAGCTCTTATTTATCTGTTACCTATATTCAGATTAGTATATTCACCTGTATTTTCAGCTCACCAAAAGCACACAGCACAGTTTCCGTGGGAATAAAAATGGTGGGCATTTTGGGGAAGTCCACAAAGGATGTAACTGCCCAAGCATCGTTACTTATTTATTTATTTATTGACAAAATAAAAATATATGAAATCCCATTCAGAAACTGAAAGCAATCAGTCCACTTGGATTGAGTGCCCACAGATGACAGAAGATTCGGCTTCCCCCATGCAGTCTACATCTTGAGGGATACGGTCAACCGTAAACATCTGGCTTATCTGAGATCAAACGGAAGCTACCATCAGAAACAAAGTAGACCTTGTCCAGTCCAAAAACACTCCACCAGTCCTCTCCCGGATGCTGCAGTTTATTTCCTGCTCTGTGCCTGGGATTTTCCAACCTCGCTTTGTGTAACTCACAGCTCAGTCAGTCGGCCTCTGCACCAAAGCCTGCGCAAGCTACTCATCCTCACATCAGTCATTCATCCTGAGGCTCTTTCAGGAGTCCTGAGACTTGTGAGGATGTTAGAACCAAGAACTAAAAGGAAGAAGTCCAGGGCACCTTCCCCTGACCCTGTCTCAATTGGTCCAATGTTCCATGACAGGCCCCGCCCATCCTCTCCATCTCCAACTGTTATCTCAGGAAGTTCAAGGACTCACCAGTTAATTCTGTGACACAGCCAGAGTTCTCAGGTCCCATCTAACCCATGACTAATATTTCTTATTTTAGTTAACAGTGTCTCTTAATCATAATTAGGTCAGTTTCTCCTTTGCTGAGAAAGCCCATCGTTCAAGCTACACTATTAATATGAAACAGCCTTTCTAAATTTTCTGATTAAATTGCACACTCTTTCAGTCTCTGCTGGATATAATATAATATCTACCAATCTCTAGATATCCCAATTATTTCTAACTATTTCCATCTCATTTATTCCTTAATTACCTTTGGCTTGGGTAACCCAGGAGAGTCAAGAAATGTAATGAGTGTAAGGAAGGTTGCCTCTCTCTCTGAAAATATCAGAGGTTGAGCATCTACCCCCCTTCTCCCTCCCTCCCTCCTTCTCTCCCTCGTGTGTGTGTGTGTGTGTGTGTGTGTGTGTGTGTGTGTGTGCATTGAGCTGAGCCTCTTGCCTCATGGGCACTTACCAGTCTACAGGGGTTAGGGTTTGGGATTGGGTTAGGGTTTGGGTTAGACTTCCCGGGTGAGTCAGTTGGTCACACAGCTCCTATGCTCATGTATGTGCAATGTAATCCACATACCCACCCCAGAGAAATCTGCATGTGTTCCTTATTTACAAATAAAATTAGCCCCTGAGGAACTCATTAAAGAATGGAAGTTTTACATTTACAATTTAAAATCTAAGACACGAGTTCCTTAATTTGATAGAAAAGCAAAGTCATTACAAGTTGACTATAAATATCTTAGAGATAGGATGTGTAATGGTGTGAGGGCTTGTGTCCCCCAAAAGTTCATATGCTGAAATCTTCAGTTCCAGTATGATGATGGGGTTAGGAGGCGGAGCTCTGGGAAGGTACAGGTCCTAAAGGCAGAACCTTATGAAAGCATAGGTGCCTTTAGGAAAGGGCCCCAGGGGGTGGTGGCTCAGGCAGTGAAGGTGTTTGCTTTGTAAACATGGGGACCTGAGCTGGATCCACAGAACCCGTGTAAAAAGTTGCATACTGTGGCACAAACTTGTAATCCCAGAGCTGGAGAAGTGGAGGCTAGAGAATCCCCGGAGCTTGCTGGCAGCCAGTGTAGCCTAATAGGTAAGCTCCAGGCCAATGAGAGACTCTGTCAAAGGAAGTGGATGGTGTTCCTGAATATAACACCTATGACTGTCCTCTGGGTGCACACACAGGCACACACACAACAACAACAACGAGACCTTAGAGAGCCCTCCTGTTCTCTCCCTCTTTCCATCATGTGAGAACACAGCATGGAGTTGACATCCACACCTCAGAAGAGATCCCCACAAGAACCTGGCCATGCTGGCACCTGGCCCTCAGCCCTCCAGCCCCAAGAGCTGCCCAGCCTCATTGCTTTGAGATCAAAACACACAAAGACAGAGATCCCTCCCAGCATTTAGAAAAATACAGCGTCCTTGAGGTCTCTGGTAATGGTCCTTCTAGCCCATCTTTGAGCCAGGCAAAACAAAAACCACATTTCATTCCTCTTATCTGGGTGAGCAGCCCAGGGAGCTCACGGTGGATTTCAAGCATTCCTGAGTCCAATGTCCTTTTATAGACATTACTGGTTGCAGACAGGAATCCATCAAACTCTTGACCATGTGACCAGAACAAAACAATCAGATATACCTTTTGGAAGGGAAGAAAAGAAAAATAAGAAAAGGAGCAAACACATACAACCTTACTAACAACTCATGGCAGTATGAGCATAGTTGTGTGGAACAAAAGCCACTCAGCATGCTACCCAGTAAGGGTCCAAGCGTTCCTCTCTTCTCTGATTGTGTGTGTGTTGGGGCGGGGGAGGCCAGAGGTCAACTTTGGGTGTCTTCTTCAGTCAATCTCCACATTTTTCTGACAGGGTCTCTCACTGAACCCAGAGCTCAGTGTTTCCACCAGGCTGGCTGCCTGTGAGCCCTGGGATCCTTCTGTTTCTGCCTCTCCAGTGTTGCCAATGCCCACACACACAAGTGTGGGCCACAGTGCTCACTCTTTACATGGGCTCTGGAAATGAAACTCATGGCCCCCTGCTTGCATGGCAGGCACTTTACTGACTGACACCCCCCCCCCCCCACCCCTGCAGTCTTCCCTTCTCTGGTTATGAAAACAGACTAAGATTCCTCCCAGGTCAGAGGCTCTGCCCCGAGACTATTATTCGAATCCTCCACCACTGTGAAACTCTAGCTCTCAGTGATGGAGAGTTCAGGCGCAGGTGTCCATCACAGTACCTCAAGGCTACTCCCAAGGCATCTGGTCCCACAGCTCTGTCAGGTGACCACAAGGGAGGGCTCTGCTCTGTGAACTCTTTACCTAATCACCAGGACACAGACTGTGGCATTCAGTGGACTCTGCTTGGTCAACATTAGGGCTATACCTGCTGCTTTACATGACAGGGTCTTACTATGAAAGTACAGACAATGTGATGGTTAATATTTATTGGGGGTTTTGTTTGTTTGTTTGTTTGTTTGTTTGTTGAGACAGGCTCCTGCCATATAGCCTTGGACTGCATGGAACTCACTATGTAGACCAGGCTGGCCTCGAACTCATAGAGATCTGCTTGTCTCTGCCTCCTGAGTGCTGAGATTAAAGGTGTGTGCTACCACCACCCAGCTAATGTTGATTGTCATCTTGACAGGCTCTAGAATCACCTAGGAGACCATCTCTTTACATGCCTTCAAGATTGGGTTAAAGAGTTGGGAAGACCCACCCTAAATGTGGGTCTGGGGTCCTGGATTGAATAAAAATGAGAAGGCGAGCTGAGCACCAGTGCTCATCTCTCTGCTTCCTGCCTGTGGATGTCATGTGACCAGCCGCCTCATGCTCCTGCCGCCATGCCTTCCCCACCATGATGGACTGCACCCTCAGAATGTGAGTCACAGTAAGCCCTTCCTCCCTTAAGTTGCTTCTGTCCAGAATTTTGCCACACAGTGAGAAAAGTGACTCATATAGACAACAAGTAAAATTAGCAAAATGATCTGAAAAACTGAAAAAAAAAAAAAAAACCCTACTTCATCCAGTAAACCATTTCCCTTTCTGAGAAGCCTGAACTTGAACTCCCAGGAGAAGCTAATTACTTCCATCCTAAAAACCTTGTTTGTCCACTCATTTGTTCATGACAGCATCTTGCTATGTAGCTCAGGCTGGCCTTGAACCCTTGACCCTCCTGCCTCTGCCTCTGGAATGCTGAGATTGCAATTAGGAGCCATACAGCTCACTCTAAAAGCCTTTTTAAACAAAGGCATTCAGCATCCCAACACAGTCCTTTCCCAGCCTCTGGACTGAAACCCCTTCTGAAGCCAAGGCCAGTGGTCCATTTGGAAGTGACCATGTGTGGAGACCTCTGTGGAGGCAGCAGCTCCCCCTCCCCAGCTCTTCTTCTCTGCCACAGCCTGGGAAATGGGTCCACAAAGTCTGTTTCCTCTAAAGCCTCAGTGATCTAGATGTGAAATTAGGTTAGAAGAAAATGGGGGGAAGGGAGGCTTACCTGAGCGGTGATTTCTCTAACAGCCAGGTTCAGTGATTTTGTCCTTTCCCGGAGGCTAGAAGAATTAGAACAAAGCATAGGTCTTCTTGGTACCAAGGTGGATCTCTATACATGTAAGACACTACCAATATGAACCTTCCATTACCCAAGGAACTGAAGAGGATCAAGAAGAAGGTGACACCTGGCTGGGTTGACATGACCACAGAACTGACACATGGCTAGGAAGCAGATCCCCCCTCTCTAAATATGCTTTCCTTAGGCTGCCATTAAAAATCTGTCTTCAGGGGCTGGGGAGAGGTCTCAGTCAGTACAGTGACGGTCACGTAAGCATGAGGACCTGAATTTGATTCCCAGGACCCACATAAACAAGCCAGGCATAGTGGGAAGCATTTGTAGTCTGGCCCTGAAGATATGGAGACAGGCGGATCCCTGGGGTTCACAGCCACCCAGCCTAGCCTACTTGGTGAGTTCTAGGCCTGTCGCAAAAACAAGCAAGCCAGGCATAGCAGCACACATTTGATTCCAGCACTTGGGAGGCAGAGGCAGGTGGATCTCTGTGAGTTGGAAGCCAGCCTGGTCTACCTAGAGAATTCCAAGGCAGCCAGGCACACACAATCTGTCTTCATTTCCATAGCAGCGATGGAAGGAGCCGCCCTGATTACAGAAAACCCAGAGCCCTGTAACCAGCTTCCTAAAGGAGTGGGCCACCAGAGTGGCAGGGAACTGTTGGCATTTGAGTGGGCAGGTCAACAATCCAAGAAGGAAGGAATGCCAGTGCCTCTGCATTGAGCCTCAGTGAGAGCAAACAGACACACATCTCTCATATTTCTCAGGAATGACTAAGTCAGCCGGCATTCCTTTCCCGGGTGTCTCTAACCTGTGGCCCATCAGGATAACTATGAGTACCCCGAAACATAATCATAAAGTTACTTAAAGCACTATGGGACACTTTTGCAATGTGTTGCATGAACCTTGTAGACAATAGTGCCTGCCATAAGGTAAAAGGTTGGACATGCCTGTGAGTCTCAGGTTCTTTTTCTCCTGAGTACTTCTCTTCATATACTGGTTTATTCATGCAGTGTCTCCCCAAACTGTAAGTTCCATGTGAACAGCATCCACCTTCTGGGTTCACTCCCTCACGAGAAGGGCTCAGGGAGTGGGCACACTGGAGCAATGAGAACACCCTGTCTAGAGCCCACCGCTCCATGGACTTACACCTTGCTTATTCTTCCAACACCTCAGGGTAGTCAGCTATGCAGGGCTCAGAGCACAAGGCACAGTTCCTGCCCTCAACCACTCATGGCTGCTAGGAAGGCAAGACAGTGTAACAGCTGCAAGGAAGGGGGCTGCTCGATTAATACAGGGCAGTCTGCAAGAGGAAAGGTCCCAGTTTCCAGGTCTATGTGGGGGGAGTTGTTACCAAAAAGTCTTCCACAGCAGGGCTAGCAAAGAACAATTTAGAGATAAGCTACCATCAGTAGATGTATGTTGGGGTTCTTCTCTAGCTATGAGAACTGTTGGGGGATGCTATCATCTCTACACATTTGTGATTTCTGAAGCCTAGGCAAGCTGGGGTTGCAAGCTCCTAGAGACTGGGGCAGGCACCTGCCAGCATTCTCACTTGTAACCTGTACCCGGTGAGGGGCCACTGGTGAGAGTGAAATCAACCCAAACCCAGATGACGAGCACAGGCGAGGGGCAAGGCACATGGCCACAGCCTCTCGAGTCAGGAGTCACCATGTGGCAAACCTGAGTGCACAGATAGGAATGGGGGGAAGCCTGGAGCACTTCAGACCTCGGCTAGATGGAGACAGGACATTGAGGGAAGGTGAATCTGGGCGTCAGCTTATGTGGAGAGCAAGACAGACCAGACCGCATGGGCTGCTGGAGAGAGGGGCAGAACATGTAAGGCATGGCTTGGCTCCAGAAGCTCCACTGGCTCTGGAGCCTGCGATCACACTTGTAACCTTCTTCAGCAAGAGTGTCCCTTCCTCTGCCGGGCTCACTGGAGTCTGTTCAAACAGGACATTTTCGTTTGCTTGCTTGTTTTGCTTTTTTGACAGGGTTTCACACAGATCAGGCTAGCCTTGAACTCACAATATAGCTCAGGATGACCTTGAAATCCTGATCCTCATGTCTCTGTGTCCTGGGTGCTGGGATTACAAGAGTGCACCACTTCACTAAGCTTTTTGGGGTGCTAGAGGTCAAATGTAGTCCTTTCTGCATACTATGCAGGCACCCTACCAACTGAGCTACATCCCCTCTTAGTCAATGGCTCTCCACATAATAGAACCTTTGAGCATTTAACAGCACAATGGCTTGTGCTGTTGTATTTATATCTTAATATATATATTTAATAGCACAATGTATATTCCCAAACACACTAAAAAAATAGTTCATGAATTTACGTATTAAAACAGACAGCAGGTTCTCTGAGTCTAAAACTGAGCTGGCCTCAAGGACAGCACCTTTAGCAAATGTCCCAGGCACCCAGTGAAAAGTAGGTCAGGTTCCACCTTTCCAAGGGTAGTCTCAGCTTGTGGCTCTGGGCTCTGATCTGGCCTAGGAGGAAAATGAGCTTCAACTCAAATATCTCGGTGAGAGGAGGCAGTGATGCGGATAATTGAATGCATTGTTTTATATCTGATTTGATTTATATTTAATTTATTTAATTTATGCTATATTACTTTTTTCAGTAGATTTATTTTCCTAATTATGTGTTGCTCAGGCTAATATTAACATTAGTTGTATCCCCAGGGGATACACAGAATGGAAGCCATGGCGGGGGGAGAAGACTATGAATCATCCATGTATATTGCACTAGCAGTTTTCAAGCTATTTTTAGCATTTCACAGAACCCAAAGTACAACATAGATAGCAGAGGATCTAACAGGACAGGGGTACCTGAAGTACAGTGAGTCATGTTAACTCCACCCACATGTGATGCTGCTACCACTACCCTGCAGTTCCCAGGAGCAGGAATACCCATTGAAAATACATTATACCAGTTAAATGTTGACAAGGATTCCATGTATGTGGGTAACAAAGCTTGTCGCCATGTTTCACTAAGATTATGTACTGAACATGACAAATAAGAGCCATCCCTTCAGATCTGGGTGTGGTAACTCATGCCTGTGATCCCAAGCACCTAGATGGTAGAGAAAGAAGGATCAGGAGTTCAAGGTCATCCTTGGCTTCAGAGCACAGGACAGGCCTACCTGGGCTATGTGAGGTCTTGTCTCAATAAACAAACAACCATGAACTATCCCTTCAGATCAAAGCATGCTGCACTAGGATTCAGAAGTTGTCTATCCAGATGCCCCTGTTTACAGAAAGTAACCTCTTCATTCACAACAACTGTCCTAGAAAAAGCAGAGTCAAGGGCTGGGGAGCTGTCTCAGCTGGTAAAGTGCTTTGCACACAAGCAGGAGAACCAGAGTATCACCCTCAGAACCAGGCATTTACAAAAGCCATGGGGCTGGAAAGATGGCTCAACAGTTAAGAGCATTGGTTGCTCTTCCAGAGGACCCAGGTTCCATTCCCAGCATCCACATAGCAGCTCACAGCTGTCAGTAACTCCAGATTCAGGGTATCTGACATCTTCTTGTCCCTCTGGGCACTGTATGTATGTTATACATAAACATACATGAAGGCAAAATACCCATACACATAAAGTAAAATAAAAATAAAACATTTTTAAAAGCCAGATGTGGTGGTATATGCTTCAGGTTTAGTGAGGGGCCTGGGCTCAAAAAACAAGGTGAATAGCTACTGTGGGAAACACCTGAGATTGGCCTCGGTGCGCCACACGCACCTGCACACACGAAGAAGAGCAGAAGGAGGAGGAGGAGGAAGAGAGGGGAAGAGTGGGAGGGAAAGGGGACAGAGGAACTTCCTGTGAGGATACATGGAAGACGGTCTGCAAGTCTGAGGCCCTCAGGCTTCTTGATCCAGGACTTTAGCCACCACTCCAGGATAGTGATGTCACACTTTCCCATCGCCGCTGCTATGGAAGCCCAAGAGAACTCATACACACGGGATCGTCAGTTTCCACTAAGATTAACCTTATGTGTTATTCAGGGCCTGCACACTGGGTTGTCAAGAGGAGGGAAAAGCAAGAAGAAAAGGAAGGAAGAGAGGGAGGGAGGAAGGGAGGGAGGGAGGGAGGGAGGGAGGGAGGAAGGGAGGGAGGGAGGGAGGGAGGGAGGGAGGAGGGAGGGAAGAGAAAGGCAGGAGGGTGGAAGGAGAAAGGGAGGCAGGGAGAGCTGTTTTTCCATGCAGTGGCCCTACCTCAGCTCTGCCACCCCAGCACACAGCTGTATCCCCAGAACTGCCTGTGTGGACATCCGACTTTTGTACAAAGCCACAGGGAGTGCAATGCCCCCAGTCTTCTCTGTCTCCTTTTTCTCCCCGTGCCCCGATTCCACAACCTTCCTGGTTTAGCAGAATTTAGTTGAAGAATGACAGACTGTCCCCAAAGCAAATGAGAAATGACAGAAAGGGCACCAGACAGCTATGCCGAGCATGGAGGCTACTTGGGTCTTCAACTGAACAGAAAGCAGGGCTCTGTTGACATTAACAACCCTGCCAATTACTGCTTAGTCCTTCGGCCTTCCGCAGAGGACAAGCGGGTCAGAAAGTGACAAGGGAGACTGCTGTAGAAAACGAGGACTTATCCACTCGGCCTTTTCCCTCCTGAAACCCTTACGTCCTCACTGCTGATAATGTCACACGTCACCAGTAGGACGTCCGTGGGACACAGATGACAAAAGTGTCCTCAATTCCTCTAGACTTGGGACGGCTCACTGAGGCAAGACAGGACACAAAGATGCATCAGGACTGCTCCTTAAAGCCTTGTCAGGGGCTGGTTAGCTGAGGCCTGTGCTCCTGGGACAGGCAGTGCGGTGCAATGGGCAGAGACACATACCCAGGGGCAGGTGTCCAGTGCCCATGTGCCAGCTTTGGTGAGCACGCCCCCTCTTCTATACACTTGGGTGGAGGGACTGAGAGCCTGACAGGAAGGCAGACAGAGGACATGCACATCTGAGCTCCCAGAGGTGGATAAAGCCGTCTACAGAAAGGTCTCCTAACACATCACCCAGACACCCAGCATGCCTGTACGGCAGCAAATCATACTTCACAGGAATCTGGTGGCAATCAGATGCATACGCTTCAACTAGAGAGAAATGTTCGAGCTGACGTCTGCCTTGCTGGCCAGCAAAGGAAAAGAAATGAAAGGGTCATGGTGAACCAGGCGGGGAAATGCTAGGGCTCTTGAGTCTTCTTCGAGATGCTTCCTCTGTATTTGGAGCACCTTTGTGATCCACCTCTGTCTTAGGGTTTCTATTGCTGTGAAGAGACACTATGACACGGCAACTCTTATAAAGAAAACATTTCACTGAGGTGGCGGCTTCTAGTTCAGAGGTTCGGTCCATTATCATCATGGCAGGGAACACGGCAGCATGGAGGCGGACGTGGTGCTGGCTACATCTTGATCAGAAGACAGCAGGAAGTGGATTGAGACACTGAGAGGCGCTTAAGCAAAAAGAGAGCTCAAAGTCCGCCCCCCCACAGTGACACACTTCCGTCAACAAGGCCACACCTGCTCCAACAAAGCCACACCTCCTAAGAGTGCCACTCCCTGTGAGCTTATGGGAGGCAATGACATTCAAATGACCACAACCTCCTTTCTGGTTCTCTCTCTAAACTTGAACTAGGATGCCACACTCTATCACCCCAAGTCTCATTTGCAAAGCCCAGCTTCTGCCAACACAGAAAAGTGGTACTATGATAGTGTATTATAGGACTGTGACTTTTTTTTTCTTTTTTATGTATTTGATTTTTTTTGAGACAGGATTTCCCTGTGCATCCATGGCTGGCCTGATACTTACTATGTAGACCAGGCTGGCCTTGAACTCACAGAGATCCATCTGCCTCTGCCTCCTCAGTGCTGGGCCACGAACTCTTTTTAATAACATACACCCATACATAAGCTTTCCTTAAAGTATAATAAATTGAGGGACAGGCATACACACAAGGATCTCCCGCCTTCCCTGGAGGTTTTCTGAGCTAGAGGCACCAAGCAAAGGAACCGATACTCAGCTTACTGGGTTTTCTAAACTCCCTTGAACTTGGCAGTTTGAGTAAGGAAGCTGAAGTGCTGAGGAAGTGTGGAGTCTAAGGAATTACCCAGCAGAAAGCCAGGTATCTCTGCTTGGGTGGACACTTCCTCAGAGGCCACTCTGAAGATCCTAGGCTCAAAATGCCACCTCTATGCCTGCTGATTGGAGCCAGATAGAATTCCTGGGTCTTCATTTGCTCTCGGGGGAGCCTGGTCTCATGTGATTTGTCTCTTTTGGTTAACCTGTGTTTTCTTTATTTCCCCTTCTCTCCCTCCCTTCCTCTTCCCTGACTCCCTTCCTGTTTGGGAAAGTTACAGAACCTTTAGGAAGTAGAGCCATGCTGGAGGAAGTACATCACTATGGGTGGGCTCTAAGGGGTTATAGCCTCACCCGACTTCCTGTTCTCATTCTCAGCTTCCTATGTGTGGCTGAAGTGTGATCGGCCAGCTCCCTGTTGCTGCCTGTTGCCACATCTTCCCTGCCATGATGGACTCTATCCCTTCTGGAATCATAAACTAAAATAAACCCTTATTTTCCTCTAAGTTACTTTGTCATGATTTTATCACAGCAATAGGAAAGTAGCTGCAATAGTTCCAAAAGCTAAGAGTTCTCCCTGGCAGGAGCCCTGCATTCCTGGGCACTACTGCATCACCACATCCACTTTCTTGGCAGACAGCTGCCTACCTGGTGAGTGCTTAGAAAGCCAGGTGTATGAGAGAACGAAGGAGAAGGAAGGAGTGGGAGGGTCGGGAGGAGGGAGTGGGAGGGTCGGGAGGAGGGAGATCTGCGGGAGGGGATGTAGAGAAGGAGGGAGAGAAAGGAAAGGGGGAAGGGAGAAACAGTGGGGGGCGTGGGGGAGGGGGGTAGAGGGAAGAAAGGAAGGGAAGGAAGGAGGAGAAAGAGAGGAAGTTGGAAGGATAAAGAGACTCATCGAACATAGTCTTGGCATCAAGAAACCTCATCTTCCTCCAGGTGAGTTCAGATGCCTTCAGGCCCCAGAGGCCATTGTCCTTAACAAACCAGTCTGGGAGGCAGTGGCAGGGAACCCAAACAGAGCCCAGAAGAGTAGGTTAAACAACACCAGTCACCACCAGAAATGGGGCACAGACTGGAGACTGCGCCTTGTCTCAGGGCTGCCCTGGCATACTGTCCAATTTGATGGATAGGTGTCACCTCCCTCCACCCCTTGGGTACAGTAATGGGACAGGTCCTTGCACCTGGCTGTTTCCACACACCTTCCTTAGGGCTCTCTGCCACACCTCCCTGATTCAGGGGTCTGTCTTCCAACGTCAGCCCAGCCTTGCTGTCACCCTGGGTCTCCCCACTTCAATGGTATGGATTTGAGGGGCAGAAGATAACGGTTCTCTTTCCAGTCAGCTGTGACCTGCTGACTTTTACTAATTTGAATCTCACTTACAAGAAGCCCTAGCCCAGGCGTGGGTCTCTGACTTCAGTGTGATGGGGATGCCCAAGGCACCTTGTGCAGCACCCACACCCCAGCTCGCTGTCTCACCACAGAGCCTCTGGGCAGTCAGCTAAGGAGGAAAGAGCCACAGCAGGCCTGGCTTCTGCCTTCCCAGCACCCTCCCCAGCCCAGCTGTGCTACGGGAACAGTCCAGGCTCTCCAAGCGCAACCCAGCCAGATCTGCTATAAGCAGGGACTGGAGTGTTTCACAGTTTACGCCAACAGTTTGTAAAAAGATGCGACATGTTTCTTCCAAATGTACAACCAGAGACAGGTCATCCATGAGCTGCCAGAACACATTTCACACGAAGCATGAAAAGTCCCAGGAGCTAAATGATGAAGAACTCAACCACAGACCGACGTAAGCAGCCAAGCATCTCTGAAGCATGCCAGAAAGCCTCACACCAGCCTGCTGTTGTTATTACTACAATTACCCTCATCTCGATGTACAGGGAGCCAGATGCATGCTAGACAAGGTCCCAGGCTGCCCTCCCCCGGAGTGTGAAGCACAGCCGGGGAGGTGCAGCTGGCAGCGCTGCAGAGTAATGAGCTTGAATCACCACACCCCTCCTCACATGCCAAGCAGGCGGAACATGCATGCACAGATGTAGCCCTCGGAAAACAGTGGAAACCGTCGCCTCATTCTTCTATCCTTTTTTCCTTCCTTCTCCATCCCTGTTCCACCCTCACACCCCAGCCCCATTACCTACAGAGCTAGTGGAACCAGCGTGGGATAGAGTGAGCATCAAGGTCCTTCCAGACTGCTGCATCAAAGGAGGTCTTGCAGGACAAAGGACAACTGCAGGAGCCTGAGAGATGACTCCGAGGTTAAGGGCACCTGCTGCTCTTGCAGAGGACCTAGGTTCCGTTCCCAGCACTGACATGGTGGCTCACTGTAACTGCCTGTAACTCCAGTTCCAAGAACCCAATGCCCTCTTCTGACCTCTGTGGGCACCAGGCATGCATGCGATGTGTGTATACGCAGGCAAAACAGTCATACAGATAAAATAAATTAAATACATCTTTAAAAAACTTTTAAGACAACTCAGAGCTTGTTTTCAAGCCCTGGGGGTTGAGACTGCAGGTAAGACCCTAACTCTTTTTTTTTTTAATTTAACTTTTAATTAGCATGTGGTATTTTCATGCATGCTGAGCTTTGGTCCTTCCTCTCCACCCCAACCTGCTCCTCATGATCCCCCACCTTCTAAATGTACTGGCAAGAATGAAGATATTCCCAGGAGGCACCCGTGTCCCTTCATCTGGCCATCAGATTTTGGCTAGCAGGAGTCTCACGCTGGGAGAAAGGAAAGGCTAAACCAGCCAGAGGGAATTTGTCCCCAAGAAAGATGTCACCCAGTTCTGACAACCTGTCAGACCATGGTGCAGGACAGAGTGGAGCTGAGAACTCCAGTGGGTCCAGAGGGGTCAGTGATGTGTGGGACGACACCTTGACCAGCACTGCTTAGCTATGCACACTCCTGTCCTCGTTAAAACTAAACCTCCTGTAGGACCCTGAGGAGGGACTTGGGGGTCACTACACCTCTTTGTTCTTCTTCCCAACAGGACCACATTGACTAAACCTCTTTCTGCTTTCATTACTATCTGTCTCTTTAACTGCCCTATTGAGGACTGGTACTGGGTGGCCAAGGCCCACACTCTGACCCTAACAATTCCAGTAGGACTCTCCCTGCCCGCCTCCACTCTCCACTGGAACCCTTCCACTCCCACACTCCCCTTTCCACATCCATGGTGTTAGGTTTGGGCCAGGAGCTAACCAGATCCTGCCAGTCCACAGCAGCACCCTTTTCATGGCTGCTCTGAAGGAAAAGGCATGTCCCCTACCAAGAGTCCTTGAATCTGCAACCCTTTAACGGACCCCCCAGGTACCCGATTCCTGGAGAACGGCAGGAATCGTTCTCCAGGAATTTCTCATTTCCCCAAAGGAAGTCTACAGGGCTAAGTTACCAGACTCCAAGATATCAGAGAGCTAAAGGTGGCACATCCCCACCCCATAATACCCATTAATGAAGTACACTCCTGCCTCTCACATTCTCGGGCTCACTCACTCCTTCCTTGGAATGCAGGAACCCCTCCCCTCCCACTGCCACCCAGGAATTAGCCTCGGCCTGGCTGTGGGTCTGCCCTGTAGACTGTTCATCATGTGATACTCCTCATCTTCCTCTGAGACCTACAGAAGGGTGCACATGCTGCCACGTGGGCCCAAACTCTCCTCCAAGTCCCTGCCATGCTGCTGTCTATGTCTAACAAATCTACAACCCTAAGGGACAATCACCTCTCCTGTGTCACATGGACTTTATTGCCCTCTCCACATCCATCCCTTAAAGCCTCTTTTGCCTCACTCATGGGCAGTTTCCAGTTTCCTGACCTCTGCCCACTCTCTCCCACATGAATACACGTATTTGAAAATTAGAAGCTAGGATCCACATACAAGAGAGAAGACCTACTGTTCATCTTTCTGGGGCATCAGTTGATGTAATGTTTTCCAGTTCCTTTCATTTTCCTACACATTTTAAAGTTTAATTTTTCTTTACAGCCAAAGAAAAGTCCATTATCTATGTGCCCCGTGTTCATTAACCACTCATCAGTTGATGGACACTTAGGCTTATTCCTTTTCCTGGCTACTGTCAACAGAGCCACAATAACCATGGATGTGCAAGTATCTCTGTGGTCAGAAGCCATCTTTTGAGTAGATGCCTAGGAGTGATACAGCTGGGTTATTTGGGCATTCTGTATTTAGTTCCTTGAGAAGCCTCCACCCTGATTTCCACAGTGGTGCCAGTTTGCACTTCCACCGGCAGTGAATGGGGGTTCTGTTTTCTCCAAATCCACAGCCTCACCAGTGTTTGTTATCATTTGTCTGCAATGGGCCTGACATTTTACATGGCTTCTGTGTGTCCGTGTCCTGTCAGCTTCCTGGCTGGTGACTTCCTGATCATCCTGGTGCTTAAAAGTTGTCTCCTTTTGAGCTACCGACAGTTGATGGGTGCTGGAGAGAAGTCAGTTTCTTTAGAGGTGAGGTCTCCCTTAGGATGACCCCATACCCATGTGTTATACAGGCAGACCTTACTGGATTTAGTAGGTTATCGAAAAAAAAAAAAAAAGACATGAAGTTGGGAAGGGGACACTGGGGGAATCCAGGAGGAGTTGGAGGGACAAGTCAGGGATGAATATGATCAAAATACATTGCATGCACTATGAAATTCTCAAAGAATATTTTTTAAAGCACTAGATGCCTATCAGGCCTTGGCCAGCCTCATGCCAGCAGAGGTTCCCTGAGCAGCATCCTCAGGATGCCCCCGCTCTTAGGGAGTTCCTGTGTAGACCTGGCATGGTTCATCCACAGAAGGACCCTCCCCCCATCCTTGCACTTGATGCCAGAAGGCACCTCGTGTCTGTAGCTGGCTTCCATCGGTGCTGTCAGGTTTGTGGGTGATAACAGCTGCCATGTTGATCTAGCCAGGTGTGGTGATGAATCCCAGAACTCATGAGGTGGAAACGGGGATTGCCACAAGTTCAAGGCTAGCTGAAACTAAAAAGTCTCCCTAAGCAGTGCCATTCTCAGTCCCCAAGTCAGCCAGAAATCACAGAATGAGGATGCCCACAGAGAGGGAGCACAGTAACCCAGCAGAGTCCTGAACCCAGACTGGACATCCTCCTTGCCCATCCACAAAGTCCTTCTTTCCCACATGTGTAAGTGTGTCTTCCATGCGTCTCCAGAATGAGATTTAAACCCCAGAAGAGCAACAGGTAGATTAGACCACTTGGGAGGCAGAAACAGGAAGAACCCAAGTTCAAGGTTAGCCTGAGCTACCCAGAGAACTAGGCGCCAGTCGGAGGTACATAGCGAGACCCTGTCTCAAAAACAAATTAATTAATTAATTAAACAACCCAGTCGATGTGAATATGTGTATTTCACAAGCTCCTCGTGTAAATGTAAAACACAGACTCACTTGGTGACAGGTTTGAGAAAGCAGGAATAGCAGTTATCTATCAGTTTTCCTCTTCTATTTCCACCTTGGGCAAATTATCGATTTTTTTAATTATTAACTTTCTTAAACTTCTTTTCACTATCTGTAAAACAGTCAGCATAATTGATGTGACCCACAAAGTGAAGCTCTGCCCAGCACCGGCATTTGGTGATAATTTGGTGATTGCTGAGCCAGCAACAGCAGCAATAAAAGTTCATTCATCCTAGGGACCCTGATAAAAACACTGCTTAAGCGGCCCTTTTGGTTTTGTTTGTTGATTGTTTGGATTTGTTTTTCTCTTTTGGTTTGGTTTGGTTTGGTTTGGGTTGGGTTGGTCTTATTTTTTTTTTTTTTGATTTGGGAATTTTTGTTTGTTTGTTTGGTTGTTTGTTTGGTTGGTTGGTTGTTTGGTTAGTTTTGTGTGTGTAAATGAGCAGAGAGAGATAGAATGTGATTGAACGTGGAGCTCACCAATACAGCAAACTGGCTGGCCAGCAAGCTTCAAGGATCCTGAGTCTGCACCCCCAGAAATGGGGTTATACTACACCAGATTTCTATGTGGGTTCTGGGGGTTCAAGATCAAGTCCTCACGCTTGTGCAGTAAATACTTTTGTTACTGATCATCTTCCCTGTCCAGGTCACACTCTTTTGATGCCACGCCCTATCCCCAAGTCACACTCTTCCAATGCCATACCCTATCCCCAAGTCACACTCTTCCAATGTCACTCCCTATCTCTTAGCAGTGGAATCTGTCTCTCTCCAGATAATTGTCTTCAGTAAAAGCCAATGTCAAAATCTCCATCCAACTGATCCCCAAACTTAGGAGGGAGGGGGGTAGGCGAGACAAGCCCGCCCCTCAGAATGATGGAAACTGCATATTGGAGAGGGGACGGCGCTGGCAGCTAGGGATTGGGGGGACTGGATGCCAAATAACTCCCAATGCTCAGAACTGACCCTGCAGTGAAGAATCAAAACACCTCTAGCACTTCCACTAAGCAAACAGACTGCCGGAAAAGCACCCGTGGACCATGGTCGGCAAAGTCACCCCAATAAACAGGTGAAAGAGGCCAAGTTGGAAAATCAGTTAGAAAGTCACCAATACCTCCTGAGGGTTTCAGGTGGCTCCACGCGGAAAGGAGCCTGGCTGGCAGAGGTCAGGGTCTCTCCCAAGACCTTGCTGACTTCCTGCAGCTGGCCTGGGGACAGCTGGGCCACCAGTGGCGTCAGGTCACAGCCCTGCCCCTGGGGCAGTGTCTCCTGCCCCTCCAACGCTTGGCTCAGCTGCTGTTCTTCAGCCTCCAGCGCAGACATCCTCAACTGCAGAGCTTCGATTTCCTTCTGCAGAGAATGGGGGAAACAGATTTCATCCATTAACCCCGCTCTGCTGATAATGACTCGGTTAAATGAGAACAGGCCATATGCACCACGGTCGCGAAGCCCACCCCCACCCTTCCCAGGCAGGCGAATTCCAGAAGTTTGCTGAACTGGAAACATCATGCCAGCTTTACGTTTCTGATGAACTGGCAGAAGGAAAAGCATTCCCTCCTTCCCAAGCAGTAAATACGGACAGGTGCTAGCCAAGGTTTTGACTTGAGAGAACCCAGCAAATGATATCACTGGCTTTGCTTCTGATGGGCGAGTGAGGGCTCTAGCCGCTCACACCAAACACTGAGACACCAGCTGTGGGCCAGGAGGGGAAAAGGCAGCCTGCTCCCAAACACAGGAACTTAGGATGCACAGAAAAATAGGAACCTTGGCTTGCTGGGTCAACAGGATTGAGAGAACAAGGTGCTGTCAAGTCACGGAGTCCTTCAGAATGTTGGACCAATTTAATTCCCAGGATTAGTGAGATGACTCCATCAGCCAAGTGCTGCCATGCAGGCATGAAAAGCTAGTTCTGATGCCCAGAACCCATGCAAACCTGGGGACTCACAGAATGAATCTGTAACCCCAGCCTGGGGTGGGGGGATGCAGAGGACAGGAGGATGCCAGGGACTTACTAGCCAGCCCAATCAGTGAAGTCTAGATTCAGTGAGAGACCCTGTGTCTTGCTAGCCAGCCAGTCTAGCCCAATCAGTGAAGTCTAGACTCAGTGAGAGACCCTGTGTCAAAAAATAAGGTGAAGGGAGATTGGAGTAGATATCAAATATCAACTTCTGTCTTCCACATACACGTGCACACACATCCACCTGTGCCCACATTCAAATACACACACACACACACACACACACACACACACACACACACAATTTGCCCTAATTTATTAAGCCGGAATCTAAGTTAATCCATAACCATCATCTGTCTCCAGGCCAGGGAATAAACAAGCAGCAGGTAACTGAACGCAGTGTGAGCTCAGTGCTGGGCTGATAGCCATCTCTCTGCGTAGGAGTCTGAATACAACACCAGACTCTGCTAATGGACACGCCCCCTGTTCCCTCACTGTTCCTAGCTGATAAGAGTATGGCTTAATTCCTGATATCTCCCTATCTCCTGAATGTTCTCTCCACCCACAGCACAGATTCTCCACAGCCTCTACCTCCTGCACCCACCCAGAGGAGAGAGAGAGGGATGAGCTAACCCTCCCTGAGCATCTCGCTAGCCCACCGTCTCAGCGTAGGCAACAAATGCTCATAACTGACCACTCTGTGTCCACCTCTGAGACCCACACTCATTTTAGTTTGTTGGTTTTGGTTTTGTTTCTTAGAATCAACATCTCACTCAGTAGCTGGCCCAGGACTTCTCTTATAGCCCAGGCTTGAACCTACAGCAATACTTTTGCCTCAGCCTCCCTGTACTGGGAAGACAGGATCTGGTTTTCCTAAACTGTAGTAAGAGAGACACAACAAAAGACATTTTGCGTGCATAATTCAGTAACATTGGGCATGCACACAAACCATGCCAGCCTCCTCACCACCCAACCACAAAACTGTCTCCATTAAACACTAACTCTCCATCCCCCTGCCACCCCCACCTCAGCCCCACCCCCACCCCATTCCTACTCCCACCCCCACCCCATCCCCACCCCACCCCAGCCCCACCCCCACCCCATTCCTACCCCTACCCCCACCAATCTACTTTCCTACTTGAGGATTTCTTCTAAGTAGAGTTTTACAGTATCTATCATTCACGACTGGCTTACATGGCACAACACAATGTCCTCTACGTCCACCTGCACTGTGCCCTGTGGCACAATGTCCTTACAGACCTTTGCACCCACTCCACATTCTGCTTACCCACCCAGCGATGGACACTTGGGCTGTCATCGACTCAGATGTCTCATCTAGTCTGTGCTTTCATTTCTGTTCACGTGTGTAACCACAGCAGGATGGTTGGGTCCTAAGGATTCTATTTTTAAGTTTTTGAGGAACTGCAAACTATTTTCAGTGATGATCCTACATCTTATTCTTTTGTTATTTTTTCCATTTTTTTTTTTTGTGTGTGTGGTATGTGTATGTGTGCATGTGTGTGGGCATGTGTGGGTGGAATGCCTATGCATGGGGGGGTGTGCATGTGGAGGCTCGAAGTTGAAGTTAAGAATCATGTCTGATGGCTTTTCCACTCTATTCATTGAGGCTCTTCCATGCATCCCTGATGCCGTCAGCCACTGCTTCTCACAGGTCCCAGTTTCTGCTCCAGGCTCCAGGCTCAAGCAGTCCCACACCCCACCTCCTCTTCATCCCAGCCCCAGGACTACTTCAAGAACTTTTGGAGCCCCTTCCCAGCTCTGGTCTCATCTTGGATCCTTATTCAGCATTCTAACCCTGGACCTTCTTGGCCAGATGTCACCACTGCTCTGTGCCAAACATAGCTTCCATACACCTGCTGGTCATTACAGCCTTGTGCCCAGGCCAGATGTAAAACCATGTCCCTTCCCAGAGTCCACCATGGTGGGAACTCCCACAAAGCATTCCCAGACCACAAATCTGTCCTTATCCCTCAAAGGGGACCTTCTACAGGTCAATAATGAAAGGACACATTGGCTGCCACAGTCAGAGAGCAGAGCCGGTCCTGAAGTCAATAATGCTATGCAGCTGCAACCCTGTTATGTGCAAAAGAGTTTCCTCTGTGCCCTCCGGCCACTCCATTACTTCTGCTTTGAGCCCTTGCACTTCAGTTACTCCTTCTCTGCAAGATTCTATACCGCTCACCTGCAATTGCTGTTTTTCTCGAATAAGCCATTCCCGCCTGGTGATGGATGCAGGCAGGCTGTCCTGGGCAGCGGTCCTTGGCTCTCCTTCAAGTGGGACCTCTGGGTCATCAATGCCAGCCCTTCAAGTAACAGATATGCATTGTTACAGGTGTTATGGAATATTAATTTAAGATGTGTTACATTTGTTTATACTGTGGAACATTTGTTTAATGATGCAAAGATGTGTTGCATTCTTTTATGTTGCATTTGTTTAACTCTGTGAAGCTGTGTTACAACCTGTCTAAAACACCTGATCGGTCTAATAAAGAGCAGAATGGCCAATAGCAAGACAAGAGAAAGAATAGGCGGGGCTGACAGGCAGAGAGAATAAATGGAAGGAGAACTCTGGGAAAAGAGGATGGAGGACCGAGAAAAAGGAGACGGAGAGGAGAACATCAGGAGCCATGGAGTGAGAAGTAAACAAAGGTATACAGGAACAGAGAAAGACAAAAGCCCAGAGGCAAAAGATAGACAGGGTAATTTAAGTTAAGAAAAGCGGGGTAGAAATAAGCCAAGTTAAGGCTGGGCATTCGTAAGTAAGAATAAGCCTCCATGTGTATTTCTTTGGAAACTGGGTGGTGGGCCCCCAAAGAGCAAAGAGTGAAAAAACAACCAACTACATACAGGTGTGGAGAAACAGACATCCTCAGGTCTACATGTACTTCAAGAGACTGTACAAAGCTTCCCCAGCCACAGGGATGAAGTCCCTAACGTACATTTCTGTTTCAACTACAGTCTGTCATGGAGATGGGCTAGCCTGTACTATCTAGTTCCCTTTCTGCTGCTGTGATAAAACACTCTGACCAAAGCAACAGAGAGAAGGAAGCAGTTTATTTCAGCTTCCACCCTCAGTAGTCTGCTTTCTTATAGAACCCAGTACCTCTATCAATCTCTAATTAATTAAACGAACGCCCTACTGACTTGTCTACAGCCCAATCTTAGGGAGGCATTTTTTTCAGTGAGGCTCCCTCCTCTCCAATGACTCTAGCTATGTCAAGTTGACATACAACCAGCCAGAATGTCACCTACACTCCACCACTTTCCAAGACACCCCAGGCCATAAGACTCCCAGGAAGTTCAGACACCTGTTCCCCCTTCTATCACATCCTACCCTCCCCCATGGAGAAGTCCCCTGAGGGGCTCTTCCCAGGATGGCATGGGACAGGAAGAACACAGTTCACAGAGGACACGGCCACAGTGAGAACTTGGATTTGCCTTTCTCTGGCTGTGTCTTTGAACCCTGCACCCCATGGTCCTCCTCACAGGGGACTGCCTGGAGAAGGCAGTAAGACAACCCTGCCCTTGGGGCATTTTCTGGAGTCTTCCAACATCTTACATGAATGTGAAGACGGCGGCACAATAAGCCTCTTCTGTGTCTAACAGGTCTAAGGCGCCCTCGGCTGTGAAAAGAGGGTACAAGCCCTTCTCCAGGCTCTGAACTGCTACATGTTCTTCAGGCTTGACTGTGAATCTCGGAGGGAGACACAGCTCCTCTTGTGCTGATGTCCCCAGTGCCCAGCACTGAGTCGGGACTCAGCCAATACCTGCTGGGTGGCTTAATGAGCTCATAGCCTTGAAAATGGAGAAGTTATTTCTCTCCTGTCTCCTGCTGCATTCGTTCATTTCTTCCCTTATTTCCCAATTTCCTCGGTGTATGCTGATATTAGAGTTCCCTGAATTTCTTGAATTGATGCCATCTGGGTCGAGGTGGGAGCTAGTGTAGGAAGTCAGTGCAGAATTGCAAAATCAGCTGCACAGAGAAGCCACAGGTGCGTAGCTGGGAACTAATGCTATGCATGATGGTTAATCACATCCATTACTTAGCCCATAAGAAAAGCCCTGTGCTTAACCAACACTCCTCTATGTGTCTCTCATACTCCTACTCCCGGGACAGAAAAGAGATCCATGGAGAGCCAGGGGTGGTCCCAGGACACATCCCTCAGTTATGAAGCAGGGACAGGTTTCCATCTTCCATGTTTCTGGTCCCCAGAGTCTCCCTTCTGCTACACACTCTTTTCTGTATATTCGTTAAGTCTCAATATGTGATCCCTCATGGCAGAGCAAATTGGCATCGCTGCTATAAACTAATCAGTATGTAAAATGAGCAGACCCCTCAGGGGAAGATAAAAACCTGCAGCAGCATGGGATGTCGCTGCTTGGTGCTAGCGGGGACCCAGGGTGGGTGGGGGTGTCTAAGATCTAAGATATTACTCTCAGCCTCAGGGGTTCAGAGGTCCCACTAGGACCAGCCCTATGGTGGGGAAAGCTTCCTCTTTCTGTCTGATTTCTTGCCCATCGATCATTGAAGGGATGAAGCCCGCCTGTAAAACCTGATCACGAGCCACAGAAAAAAGCATGGCTGCAGAATGCACAGACGACATCTTTATTCCCTGCTAACGTCTTGGGAGTTTTCCTTCAGTGTCCTGGGTACTCGTTCCAATCCAAGGGTCACCGGGCCCTGTGACACTACAGTCTGCCATGGTATCCAGCTGAAATCAAAGACTTGTATGCTTGAGAGGGAAGAAAGGAAAAGCAGGCAGTCCAGGGTGGCATGCTGCCAGCCTATACTTACAGTTTTGGTCCCATCTCAGGGGAACAGACAAGCAGCAGCTGTTACATCTGGACAGTGCCAGAGTTTCTATCGTGGTAAGACTGGAAATCCTGCCTGTCCTTCATTTTTGATCTTTGTCAGACTCTGCTCCCATGTGTTTTAATTTATCCTCTGGGGGTAAGGTCTCTGATAAAAGATATTCTGTGTGTATATAGGGCACATGAAGGTCATTTGAAGCCAGAGTGTGGGCCATGAAGTGGGGACCATGTGTCCCCCAGGACAATGAGCATACTAACACCTGCATACAGAGGACATTGACTCCATTAGTCAGGGAGCTGCTGTGACAGCAGAATAGGGATCCAAACAGCAGGCAGACAAACCTGCGAATCTGACCTATGGCTGGCATCCCAGAGTGACAGGGCTATATGAAAAAAAAACAAAAAAATCAGAACTTCTCCCAATGGCTGTGCTATCTACCCAGGAGACGGTCAAAGAACAAAACCAGAGGTGGGAATCTGTGCGTTCGAGGCCAGACTGGTCTACAGAGTGAGTTCCAGGATGGCCAGGGCTACACAGAGAAACCTTGTTTCAAAGAAACAAAAAACCAACCAACCAACCAAACAAACAAACAAAAAAGCTATATGGAGCCAAGGAACAGCATCCACCTCATCCAGGGACTGGCCCCATTACTGAGCAACAGAGATTAACACCAGGAAGACAGTGTGAGGACTGATGACCATTGTTAGAGCATGCAGTGACCTCCAAACCCTAATGACTCGGGTGCTGATATAAACAGTTCGGGGGGCGGGGGGCAAAAGCCACAGGCTTACTTAAGAAGTTGAACAGTAATTTTCAAAATAAGTAACAATAAAAATTAAGTAGCTGGTAGACTCTGGAGCTATTTACATCCCCTTAAATATTACTCTAAACTTTCATAACCTGAGATGTTGAGACACCTCCTCCTCCTCTGGCCAGAGTGACTGGGAGGGCCTCAAATCTGATGATCTCTCATGAGATAGCCCTGGCCGTTTGAATATGGGAACATACATTGCTTTCATCAGATCCTCATAGAAACACTTGATCCCAGAAAGGTAAAGAGGGACTTATTTGAGTTACTAATTCATGTTGAAAGCTGACCATGTTAACAAAACTATTTTATTTCTGCAGGAAAAGTTCCCCAGCGTTTAGAACAGCCTTTTTCCCCTGGACTCAAGGCCAAGATCCTGAGAAGTTTGTGTCCAGGTCCCCCTGGTGGTCATTGTGAGGACTGCAGGAGCTACAGTCTCCTGGGGAGCCTTCCAGATCAGCTGGCCCTGGTGAGGACAAACTTCTCAGGCCACTGAGCGGCTGGCACATGCAAAGACAGACTTTAATTATTAGCAGCTACGTAGCCATGCCCAAGTGCTTTGTAAAACTGTGATATAACGAAGCAGATATCAAGTCATTTTCTAGCTACGGTAATAACAGGACAGGTGAAATTGACAAAAGAGAGCCAAGAATAAAATACAACGAAAGTGAGGGAAGACAGGGTCCCTCCGTTTCTGATAAGGTGAGTAGGAAGTGTGGAGGTTCATCCTCCAGCTCTCCCCCCACCCCCCACCCCACTCTCTGTGTTCACATATATGCTTGTGAACCTATATAAACAAGATACATATGGAACTCCTGCAAAAGTCAGTTGGAAAGGTAAATATAGTGCAATCCTCCTCTGGGGACAGGCATCCTTCAGAATGAGGGGATATTCAAGGCAGCAGATTGAAGGCTTCGGACGAGGACACTGTCACTCAGGATATTCTAGGAAGTCTCGGCGAGATGTGTGACTGACAGGCAGAGGGTTGGGGGGATGGTGGCTTTACTTGAAGGATGAGCAACCACTCGTGACTGCACCGGGACCCGTGAGAGATCATAGACTCGAGCGAGGTTCCCCTGTGTGGGAAGCTGGTGCTGGTGCTGACCAGTTAGGTGCTGGGCACTGGTGAGGCTGCACCACAGAGGCTTTGGGGGTCCCACTCAGAGCACAAGGTCCATCCTGAAATCCCAGGAGCCCCTGATTCCAGCATGAGGTCTCTCCTTACTGCTTTGTGGGAGGTGGATGAGGTTCAAAGGTGGAGTCAGAAAATCCAGCAAGGCAAGAGACTGCCGCAGTAACCCAGATGGAAACTGTAGAGAGCGGAGGAAGGTTTGGGATGGAGGTTGGAAAGGTGAGTGGGAACAACAGAGACGACAGATGAGCAGAGCTAGCACCCCGTGAATTAGAGGGTCACAGGATGGGGATCTGAGGTGTTTCTGAGGTAACGGAAGGCAGAAGTCATGAGACAAGGCATCCGGGAGGAGGAAGAGGAGGAGGAGGAGGAGGAGGAGGAGGAGGAGAGGACAGCGATAATAGATTAGTGGAGTTCCTCTTTAAAGACAGTGGTTCTGGGGAGGTGACTTACTGCACCAGCCTGAGGATCAGAGTTCAGATCCCAGAACCCACACAAAAGGCAGGCAGACTTGAGGACCCACTCATAATCACAGCACCCAGGAGGCAAAGACAGGGGGTCCCCCAGGCAATCCGGCTGACTAAACTAACCAGAATCAATGAGATCCAGGTTCATCAAAAGACCCCACCTCAATAAAGTAGAGAGAAATCAAAGAAGATACTCGATGTCAACTTTGGACCTCCATATGCACACACATATATGCAAAAATACATATACACATGCACTTCATACACAGGTACACGGGTTAAAAAAAAAAAACAACTTTAGAAGAATGTTTTGGCAAGGTTTTCCAGAGGAACAGAAAACAGAATTCATGTACTATAAGAGAGGAATTAGATTGGTTTACATGCTAGAAGCTGGCTAATCCAACCATGGCAACCACGGCTGCCTGCATGCTACAGAGACAGAGGAACAGGAGCTGCTCAGTCCACAAAGCTGGACACCTCAGCAGAATCAAGCTAGAGCTGGAAGCCTGGAAGTTCCCTGGAGAGCTGTTAGCATTGAGTCTACATCGTCGAAAGGCCAAAGAAGCTGGGGTCTGATGTGAGCAGAATAGCAGCGGCCGCACATGCAGAGAGAGATGGGGAAGGCATGAGCATGCATGCAGCCTTGTCTTCAGCCTTCTTTCCTCTCCTGATAACTGTCCCAGGTGTCAATCACCTTGGGAATTGCCCCCATAACCCCATGAGTATGGTTCACCAGTCTAAGACATCTCTTAATGTAGCCAAGTTGACAGCCAAAACCAACCATCATCTATAATAAGCTTAATCAAGGCAAGGATAAAAACACAGTACCTCTTTAAGGATAAAAAGATGATGTTAATAAATGTATTATTGACCACAGGAAGCCCAGGGTCATCACTCCACAGAGAGGCAAGTGCCAGGGAGGAATCCTCAGAGGACTGGGATTTGTATGAAATGATGTCTGGTGCTTATGTCTGAGACACCACAAGTATGCAGGACCCTGCAGAGGTGGGGATGTCAATGTGAGGATACAGGGAGAGAGACAAGACCCCAGAAACAGCAGGAGAATGGCCAGTGACAACAGGATGGAGAGAGGACAGTAGAGAAAGGAGAGCCCAGTGCAGACTGTGGTGGCATCCACAGCTACTCACCTTTGGGTGGCACCATGCAAGGCCACCCGGGTCTGTGCTGCCAGGTAGCCCAAGAAGCTGGCAAGAGGCGGTTGTTGTGAAGGCAGAACCCAGGGCAGGCGGCCTCTCTCCTGTTCCAGGTCTTCCAATCGCTGTCTCAGTGTCTCTGCTGTAAACCCAAAGACATGAAAGAGGGGGAAAGGCTGTGAGACTCAGGGAGATAACCCAGGTCTCTCCTCAGCCCCAGCCAGCTCCATCTGAGCCACTGAAGCTAAGGGCTGCTCTCCAGGCCTGTTGGTGTCTTCTGTAGAGTTCCAAGACTTTTCCATCGCTTTGGTCTCCCAGCTGTCAGGGGCTGTAGTTTACCAGCCTCCATGGTGGTCATGACTGTGCCCTGCACCCAGAAGGGCAGCTGAGTTTTTTTTTCTTTTAATCATGGCGATCATTTAGGAGAAAACTGCCAAATTTGAAGGATTCGAAAAAAGCAGGTTATTGGTTGGTTGGTTGGTTGGTTGGTTGGTTGGTTGGTTGGTTGGTTTTTCAGAAAAGGTCTCATAGAGTCTAAGATAATTTGGAACTCTCTATGCACCTAAGAGTGACTGTAAACTTTCAATCCTGCCTCCATCTCCTAAGTTCTAGAATTGGAGGCATAGGCCACTATATCCAGTTTACTCAGTGCTGGGGACTGAACCCAGGGCTTGAAGCATGCTAGACAAGCATTCTACCAACAGAGCTACATCCCTAACACTATAGGATAGATACAGTTTTGAGAAATCAATGCCCCAAAGTCAATTTTTTAATAACATAAATTCTCAATTTTAAAGAAAGAAATAGTCAGGCAGTGGTGGCACACACCTTTAATCACAGCATTCAGGAGGCAGAGGCAGACGGATGTCTGAGTTCAAGTCCAGCCTGGTCCACAAAACAAGTTCTAAGACAGCTAGGGCTACACAGAGAAAGCATGTCTCAAAAAAACAAAATAAATAAACAAATAAATAAATAGTGCTTATCAAGTTGTAGCCAATCACAGGCCTTGAAGGCACAGAACAATGTTCATAGTCCCCATGCCAGAGCTAACTGTACCCCTCTCTCACACAGTAGGTCTTATAGTTGTTCTAATGACCTCAGGTCACCTCAAACAAGTTATAAACATGCATCACTATAAAACCACTTAAAAAAATAAGCTGTGGATATTGGAATCCCTTCTAGCTCATAATCAGATCCTAGAAAAATTTTCAAGTTCCTATAAAGTTATCTTTGAGCCAGGAGTGGTAGCTTACTACACTTAGGAGGCTGAGGCAGGAGGATCTTGAGTTCAAGAGTAGCCTGGGCTACATAGCAAGAGCCCCTTTCAAAAACTAATAAAATATTGTTGCAGAAAGATAGGATCTCAGGCAGTCAGCACTGGCCATGTTCCCCTTCAGTCTGTTCCAGTGTCCTGTGCATGCATCTCTTCCTGTGATATCCTAAGAACACTCTAGAGGCTCTTCCTAGGTTCACAAGATGCCCCTGCACATCCCAAGGGCCTTAGAGACCATTCCCATGGACTCCATTCTACATTAATAGTTTCTGCAAGCTCAACCTTGTGAACCAAGACTGTCTTTCCAGGTCAAGTTAACACTAGTCACAATGTAGCAGATACAGCCCTTCTCCCATGCTGTTCCTCTGCCAGCACACATGCCCAGATGAAGCGAAGGCAGCGAATGGGCAAGTGTCTGGAAAAAGTCCCCATCCAGGAGTGACTTTCCCATAAACCCACCAAATGACCTGAAAGCAACATCCAGATACTGCACAGAGAGTAGAATTAATTCCTGTCTCACTGCTGAGACAAAATGCTGGTCAAAAGGAACGTAAGGGAGACAAGGTCTATGTGGGCTCACAGGGAGGGTACAATGTATCATGACGGGGAAGATTGGAAGTAGGAGCTTGGGATCACACTGTACCCACAGTCAGGGCACAGAGCGAGATGAACGCTCTTTCCCCTTTTTATTCATGCCGAAATCCCTGCCCTAGGGGTTTTGGTACCTCCCACATCCAGGGTCAGTCTTCCTGCCTTAGTTAAACTGCTGGGGGGTGGGAGGAGAAGCCCTCATAGACACACCAGAGTCTCATCTCCTGGTGACTCAAAATCTAGTCAAGTAGACAAAGGAGACTAACCACACCAGGAATTTACTGAGGACCCGTCCTATTGTCCTAATGGTGTTGACACTCTCAACTTCCTCCATTTCCATTTCTTTGCCCCGCCAGGGGACATTACAGTCCCCACAGATAGACACATGAGCATCAAGAGCAATGGACCACCTGACATACCCCAGTACTACACTGAGCACGGATCTTCGATGGGGCAGAGTGGTGTACACCTGTAATCCCAGCCATCAGGAGCCTGAGGAAGGAGGGTTGTGTGAGTTTGAGGCTAGCTTGGACTACATAGTTATAGGAGAAGAGAAGAATAGAAAGGACTTGTGTTGTCCTGGCAGTGGAAAAATTAGTGACCAGGCAAAGTAAGAGCTTTCAGGGATTGACTCCTGGGTGCGTGGACCTCTTCAAAATATCCTTCCCTCTATTTTCAGCTAAAATTGGGCAATCCGAGCATGCCCAGGGGCATGGCTGTCTGTCACATCAATCTTTCACATATGTGATCTGAGACACACATATATATATTGACAGGGTCTCCCCACATAGCCCTGGCTGTCCTGGAGCTCATTATATAGACCAGACTATCCTCAGACTCACAAGAGACCCACCTCCCTCTGCCTTCCTAGTGCTGGGGTTAAAGGCGGGCGCCACAACTCCCATTATGACTTTTCTTTTTCAATTATGATCTTAACCTGAGTGTGTTCAGGAGTGACCCTCCCCATACGATTATGGACAGACTCCCCTGCTAAACAAAACCCCCATGCTTTGTTTGGGGAGACCATTGCTTTGGAAGTCACTTTGTGATCTCCTTCGCTCTACAGGTAAGGAATCTTTTTCCCATGTTGGCTGTGCTTTGGCTTTGTGCTTACCACAGTGTGAACTGACCACGTCCAATTACAGAAGTTCTACCAAGAGTTGCTCATTTTTTATATGCAAACTCACAGTAGATGTGGAGATAGCCACAGATGTACATGGGCATACATTTCCAGGTCTCTTCTGTCTGCTCCACTCAGAAGGCTGGAAGAAAGCAGCCCAGGAGCAGTGAGCGCACTAGGCCCAGATCGGGTTTGCAAACGTCATCCTCCGGGAAGGAAGCAGGACTGCTGGGGAAGTTGCTGGCCCCAGGGCTGAGGCAGTAGCAGGATGAAATGAGTCTAACACATCTTATACCAAAACATTAGAGAGTGCTGGAAGATTGAGGATGTGTCAACAGAACACAAGAGGCCCCTAAAGAAACTCAAGGATCAGATAGATAACTTGAGAATCAGAACAAACAATAATAATGGTCATGTTCATCCCCTTGTAGCAAACTGGGGCCTGGATATCATGCTGACAAAATGCTTCCTGGTGAAAGGAAGCAGAGAGGAGGCTTGGTGGTGAGCAGGTTCCTAGGGATTTTTAAGTAATCCCTCTATAAGATGTATCATTACCAAAAGAAAACGACAGCTCTGAGGTAGTGAAGCCTAAAACCACAGCATGTCAGTGAGGATGGTGTCCATCCAAAGTAGGGCAGGACACGGTGCAGAGAACACACAGCATGGGTTCAAGGAAGTGGAAGCATCAGATGGACCTGAGTTATAGGTCGTCAGATACAACGCAAGGTCTTCACTCCTCCAAACATGCAAGGCCATAGCTGCAGGCAATTGTCTTCCTAAAGGGAGACAGGGAGTGGGGTGGGGGGAAGGAGGGAGGAGAGTCGCTGGGGTTGGGAGTGAGAGAGGAACTAAATCTGTGGATCTCTTCTCCAGGGACCCCAATTTCTTCCTAAAGGACATCAGACCTATGTCAAAGTTGACTTCATGACTTGAAGGCTACAGCTCTGTGACCTGAGGACATAACCTTGTTTATGGACACACATCTTGGTCCTGGAGGGTAATGAGGCACCATGGCTATAGCTTGCCATCAAGTAGCCAGGAAAAAATTTACAATGACATGTGGGTCCCGTCAGGGACACAGAATGAGGGACAAATGTAAGCTCAACCTGGGACTTTCTTATACAGGCAGAGGGATTTCCAAACAAGTCAATTTCATTAAAATAGATTAGCCAGCATCCTGCTGTGTCTTTCTGAGGTCCCCCTCCCCCAACTACTTTCCTCCTCTCCATTTGGCCCAGTGGTTAAGGAAACGGAGCTTGTTTCCCTTGTGTGGTGGTTTGAATAAAAATGGCCCCCATTAGGTCCATAGAGTTGAGTGCTTGGTCATTAGGGAGTGGTACTACTTGACAGGGATTAGGAGGTGTGGCTTGTTGGAGTAGGTGTGGCCTTGCTGGAGGACGTGTGTCACTGGGGGTAGGCTTCGGGCTTTCAAATGCTCAAGCCAGGCCCAGAGTCTCTCTCTTCCTGCTGCCTGTGGATCTGGACATGTAACTCTCAACTACCTATCCAGCACCATGTCGGCCTGCCTGCCTGCCTGCCAACATGCTTCCCGCCATGCTGATAATAGACCAAACCTCTGAGACGACAAGCCGGCCCCACTTAATTCTGCTTTCCTTTGTTAAGAGTTGCCTTAGTCATGGTGTCTCCTCACGGCAACAGAACACTGACTAAGACACCTTGGTTTCTCTTCCTTTTAACTCTCTGTTGTTCGAAACGTCCTGTCGATACTGTGAATGTGAATTCAGTGGGTAGCTCCGGGCCAGCATCAAGAATATGTTGCATGAACAGGTGCCAAATAAATGCAGCTGGCAAGTCACTTAACAGGAAGGATACCATAAAGACAAAAGAATATTGTTTGCACTTCGTAAATAGCAAAAATAAATGAACAAATTCAAAATTAATCAAAAAAAGGTGTGAGCAAGCAGTGAGCAAAATCAGGCATTAAAGACTACATTCTGATCGACAAAATCTATCCTGGGCATATTACAAGCTTTACACAGAGGATTTCATGCCAGAAATGCTGGCCATCACCTCACTCTACCTTGAAGCAAGAGAATTTGTGTCACTGCATTGTATTAAGTTAATTTTCTTGTTGTTGTGATAAAATGCATGACCCCCCCCAAAAAAAGAGTTTATTTTAGGTCATTGACTTGGGGGAGGAATGGGGGTGGGAGCTCGAGACAGCTGGTCACATGGCATCCACAGTCAGGAAGCAGAAGGGGACGAATGCCGGTGCTCAGCTCGCTTTCTCCTTTTTAATGAAGCCCCAGCCCGTGGAATGGTGCTGTCCACATTGCAGGTGGGTCTTCCATCCTCGGGTAGACCTTTCTGGAAATGCCCTCATAGAAACACGCGGAAGTCTGTCTCCTTGGTGATTCTAGGTCCCATGAAATTGACAATAAAGATTAACCACCATCTGTATAAATTCATTAATGTTTAATGAGGGTCATCTGCTACCCTCAGCCCATCAGTAATGAGTACCTGTTTCGAAAGCTGCACTATGGAAACCCAGTGAAAGACAACAGATAAAAGGATGAATATGTAAATAAGTATTGATGAAGCAGAAACTTTACATAAAGACATCTTGCTAAGTAGATTGAATTCCTGTTACGCATCTCCCCCTGGGATGACAGCATACATGGCATAAGCAATATTCTTAGAGACTGGTGACCAGTCTACATCCTATGGGGCCTCTCCGGCTGCAGCCATCAACATCTTCGCCAGTCATTTTTCATTGCCTTTTACATAATAGTCAAGAAATGCAATTTCTTGAGAGCTGCATATTCTAACTCTCATTAGCATACATATCACACATAGATGGCCAGTTTGCAAGGATTAGACTGTAATAAGATGTATTTCCGACCATCTCAAGCACAATGGAGCCAATCTTTGACATTTCAGAATATTGGAGTTTGTTGGGGTCGTTTTCATAAAGATCAGCCGCCATCGGGGCACTGTAGATGTCAAATGCATTAAGCATTCCTGAGCATCTAATGCATGCACAGTGATGTGTGTATATTATTTCTGAACTCCACAACTTGCAAGGTAGGATTACAAATATAGAAAGCAGATTTCAGAACTCTAAATGATTTGCCCAACATGTCAAAGTGAGTGTTATAGCAAAGGTGGAATCGAATCTTGGTCATTTTACACGTCAGCCCCTAGGCTTTTCCACAAACTTCCTTGGAGTCACCCTGTTCCTACATCCCCATCACATAGGGGTCCCATCTCCCTGCTCATGTGTCTAGACCCCTCATGACAGTGAGATCTACCAGGCTGAGCGATAACTACCTGCCTACTGGCATCTAGCTCAGGGCCAGGCACACAGTAGGCATTGTATAAGTACTCCATAGATCCATAAATCTGAGTTTCTGTTTGAACAAGACATAGAAAAACAGCCACTGTGTGATAAGCAGAGCCATGTGTGGTGTGTGACAGTCAGTTAACTCTTAAAGTAACCCCAAGGCAGGTGTGCGAGTCCTACTTTGCAAATGAAAGACTGAAGCTTAAAGAACATTTTAAGCATTCTCCTAACTAGTGGCACAGCTCTGAGTTTCAAAAATTAAGCCAAGATCTTCCCACCTCTATGCTCTGCTCCTCACCACTCCATCTTTCTCTAGGGAGGCTGGTGCCCCTTGGCCATGTCAAGTCTTGCACTCCAAGTCTCAAAGCTTAGTGCCAATACCCACCATTCCAACAGCTCATTTCCTACCCTCTTTGCTTTTCCTCACAGAAAGTACTGAGCAGCCAAGACAAACAAACAAACAAACAAACTCATTAAAGCAAAACCAGCCTTGGATCCAATTCTAGGGGCATGGCGAGGCACCCTTGGTACTCCTGCTTGTGCGATAGAACAATTAGAGAAGCGGGGTGGAAATATTTGAATACTACAGGATGAAAACAGGATGCAGGATTATATATCTGCAGTCTCTGTACTCTGTGATTACAACTGTGTGTGTCTTTTTAAACCCGAGCAGAATTAAGAGCTCAGCAGTCAGTATGATTATGAGTGATTTTATCTCCATTTCTCCACTTACGAAATCAGCTGTAAAATCCCAAGCTGCTTATTATTTCAGGAAGTTATTAACTCACTGGCTCCTTCTACTAGTCTTTGATTTCTGCATAAATGTGGAGATTTGGTTTCTTCAAATTCTTAATGCTAAGCCGCTTAGGGTAAGCCTGGCTCCTGAGGGTCAAAGATCCCTCTGGTGAGCAACGAGGGGGATTTCTGGAAATGTACTCTTCAAAGCTCATGGCACAGAGTAGTGGCCTGGGAAATCATCTTGACGAGGTATGAAGGGGCAGCTGGCCTCAAGAGGGTACGGGAGGCTCTGGAACACCAGCACTCATTTAGCTGTGACACTTGCCCACTCAGCAGGAAGCCTGTTTCCTCATTCTTGATGCATGGTCATTGATTTGCTCTGACATATTTCAGCAGAATGTGTGGTTTGAAGCATCTGTTCTTCCCAAGGAAAGAAATTATCATGAAAAAGAAATTACATTGTGAGTGACCATAATAGTAATAGTAAAGAGACCTCTAGGTATTTACCCAGAGTCATAAACTAGCCCGCCCCCCAGCCCCCCCCTACCCCCCGCCCGTTATCAACACACCTTACAAATGCCCCCTCATAGATACATCAGAAAACACACAGATCAGTCTGGTGTGAGCTTCTGGGAAGAGGACTTCACTGAGGCACTCTGAAGCACCCCTCACCTCTACACAGCAAATAAAAGAGAAGCTTCTGTCTGAGGCCAGCCTGGTCTACATAGTGAGTTCCAGGATAGCCAGAGCTACATAGAAAGACCTTGTCTTGAAACAAACAGGCAAACAGACAGATAGACAAGGTTCTTTCACTAAATACCAACCATGGAGGGGGCCAGGGAAGTAACTGGCCAGCCTACTCCATTTTGGCTAGAGTTTATTAAGCCCTCGGGTTTTCAAAACTACAAAAAGCTATCTCTGAAGAATGTTTATTCTGATGCTAGAAAAGTCGGTCACCTGCATATGTGGCCCAGGGTCAAGCTCCGGTTTGGAGTGGAGGCATCACCACCGGCAACTGTCCAATGGCAGAGGATGGCTTGATCCACTGCCTCCTCAGTCATTCCTGCATCTCAACTCTACCTCACCAGCACCAGCACCTACTATAACCACTACCAACACCACTACTATGTCACCACCACCTCCTCCATCACCGTCACCTCTACCATCCTCATCAACCACTTCTGTCACCATCATTCCTACCCATCATCATCATCATCATCACTACCATTAGCATCCCTCATACCACCTCCTCCACCCCCTCTGTCACCACCACCATTGTACCAGTGCAACCATCAATCCCATCACCACCACTGATTTCTAGGGGAGAAGCATGAAACCTGCTGCCTACATCTGTCTCCATTTCTGCCTGTACTTAGTAATATATACAAGGGGAGAGGCCTTGCCAGAGAGATGGGAACATTCTTTGGATAATTTCCAACATTATAATGTAGAGAACCCAGAAGACAAAATGTCATCTGCCAATACAATGAAACAAATCAGGAAGGACACGTGGAGTATTACTAACAAAGATATCTCTACACAAGGGACCAAAGTTGGGGGCTGTTATATTTATGTACTCTCTAAATACCAGAGGTGGGTTGTGAGAAAACAGATGTGACCTTTGGAAAGCCAGAAGTACACAGATGCTTTCCAATGGCCGGTTACCATCATTAGTCAAGTCTGCTCACGCTGTCATATTTCCCTCTAAAGACATGCTGTTCACCTCCTCACGGAGCCTCAAGTCCATATGTCCTAAAGAGTCCTTGTGACTGTAGTGACAAGAGGGGACACCATGGCTTAGCAAGGCACCAAGACATTCATATGGAAGAATTCTGAATCCAAAGCCTGGTTCTAGAGAGGCCCTTGATGCAGGATACTATCTTGATTGGATCTTAACTGGATCTTGCTCAGAACCTTGCTTTGCCATAGGCTCTTCAACAGTGATGTGTGACCTGTCTAGGGATATGAGGTGACTAGCCTTGTCCTAGGTCATGGATGTATATCATCAATGGAACTACGGCCATTGCCATGAAGTAGGTGGGAAGTACGAAATTTAGTCTAAAGACACTTTCCTTTGTTGTTTTTGCTTATTGTTAATTATGATGTTGGTCAGTTGGTAAGTTTAGGACAGGGTCTCACTATGTAGCCAAGGCTAGCCTATAACTCATGATTTTCCTGCCTCAGCCTTGAAAGTGCTTAGAGTCTTTCTAAGTCAGCTCAGTGAAATTGTGCCACATTCAGCAGGTGTCCCTAAGAAAGTGGTTTGTGGAAAAACCAAATAGACTGCAACTTCTGGTGGCACCACCACGTTTATAAAAGTAGAAACTCTTAGAAAACTCTTTTAATGAACAAAACTGCTGTGAACATCATAGCTCTCTGGATGCACAAAATTAGTATAACCTTGATATGGTGATAAAAGCAAGTTTGTGAATTTGATATTGTTTTAAAATTGAGTTCCAACAATGTCCTTCTGAGGGTCCCCCCTAATCCTTAAACTTCCATGGAGAGCATTCAAAACAAGCCCAGGACCAAGAGCTGGATTCCTTTTCCGAGTTACAGAAAAAATATAATAGGAAAACTCTATACATCCATTTACAGACATGTAATGTGGGAGCCTGGCATGGTAGCTTATACATGTACTCCCAACACTCACAACAGTAAGGCAGGAAGATTGCTATATTCTAAAGTCAGCCCGGGCGACTTGGTGAGATCATGTCTCAAATACAAACAAAAACAAACTATGTCAATCTGAAAAAGAAACCCCTGTCTAAAATGTAATAACAGATCTTCCTTCATGAAACAAACTTTATTTCCTACTCCCCATTTTAATTGAGATTTGATAAATGCTCAGCTATCACTAAGATGTGCTACACTTATAGATGGTGACTAACTCACTAAGCAATCTCCAGGCACAGCACCCCATGGTGAATGCAGATCTACTCTGAGCAACAGAGAACGCATGCTGGTTCACACCAGATGAACGACTCGGCACATGCAAAGTTTCTCATGGAATGAAAAGTGTACCACATCATCACACTTGGCCTCCAGCTGGTGACACTGTTTTGGGAGGTTGTGGAACCTTTAGGATGTGGGGCCTTGTTGTTCGAATCTTAGATGGTCTTTTAATTAAAAAAAAAAAAACCAAACAAACAGAGCCAGATATCAGGGTGAAAGCTGAAAGCAGAACAGCCAGCCACTAGTTCTTACCTCTACGAAATCCTCAGCCTAAAGAGAGTGAGTTCCTGTTTCTTTATGCTTTAAATACCTTTCTCTGCCCTGCCTTATTACTTCCTGGGATTAAAGACATGTGTGCTTCCCAAGCAAAGGCATGAGATCTCAAGTGCTGGGATTAAAGGTGTGTGCCACCACTGCCTGGCCTCTATGTCTAATCTAGTGGCTGACTCTGTCCTCTGGTCCTCAGGCAAGTTTATTAGGGTACACAATATATCACCACAGGGTTTAACTGGAAGAAATGGGTCATTGGAGAGTAGGCCACCTCTGCTCCTGTTCCTCAGCATGTGAGGAGTTGAAGAGTCATAAGTACACACTCCTGATGCCATGGAGTCATCTACCACAGTCTTCTTTGCCATGATGAGAGCCAAACAAACCCCTCCTGCATTAAGTCACTTCATCAGGTATTTGGTCACCGCAAGAACAGCAACTAATGCATTCAAACTCTAACAGCTTTCTGCCCCCCTCCCCATGGAGCCGTAGGTTCTCTATTCCATACACCGAATCTAGACGCCTACCAGGTGCACCCCAAGAATGAAGTTAAAAGAACAGTTCTTCACAGCACAATGACTAATAGACCCACCTCTCAACCTTCCAGCCACGGGATCACCCAAGCCACACTATGAGCTCACAGCCCAGCCAGTATCTCTTGGGCCCTTTCTGCATTCACAGTTACTCTGTGTAATGACGCTGTAGAAAGCTCAAGTGTCACTTTTCTGGCTTCTGCTTCATGAACTCCTCTACTTCCTTCCACGAACACTGCAGATTTGGGGCCACCTCACAGACTGACAGCAGCAGACTCTCCTGGCCCTAAGGTTATTTTTGGAATAAGCCAAAAGGCCTCTTCATCATTTCCCTCCATGGGTTTTGATTGCACTGTTTTTCCTATTAAACTGAGCATGGCATCCAATTAGTTCCTATGAATAGACTTTTCATGAGCAATCTGCTCTGCTGGTGTTTTCCTAAGAAATTAGCTGGACACATCTGCTCACCAGAGCTTGAAAACCACAGGCTCGTTCACCCTCTTAATGGCTGGTCCTTGCAACCTGTAATCTCTTCAGACTCCATCACCTTCTGGAGAGCGGCTTTTAGCATATTCCTCTCTCGCCCAAGTCAAGATGTTAGGTTGGTGCACTAGTGAGCAACCACCATTATCATTGTTTTTAAAATATAATGTGAGCCACATTGGTATGGCTATCCCTTCCTGGGATGGAAAATGAAACACACCGTGTTCTGCTCTGTGCTGACAGTCCAAATGGCGTGGCAGCGTGAACAGTTTAAATTCTTTGAATAGTATAAAGGGATGTAAGGTACAGCAGCATGGTCAAAAAAAAAAAAAAAAAAAAAAAACCTTAGAGGAGTAAATGATTTTGATAGCCTGAGATTTTTCAATTAGGATGAAATCTAATCAGAAGGAAGACGCCATGCTAGAAAATTATTTTCTAGAAATAACACAGAATGGAGCTGCTTTCTCTGTGCTGAAGCACAGCAAAGCAGGCAAAATAGTGACTTTCAGTGTCCAAGTGGTGTTAGCAGAAATCACGGGACAGCAGCCAATGGTAAAAAAGACGGAGAAAGGGCCATGATTCTGCGTGCTGGGAGGCTTCACAAGCGCTGCCTCTAAGTAATGCCCCTGTAAACAGCCAGAAGAAGCCAAAGGGTACAGACGTCCCTGCAGGACTAGTCAAGAAATGACCTGTCCAGCTCCACAGAATGCCATGCCAATTGGAGAAATGAAACTGGGTATATGGGATTGTTTTTAGAGGGGAAATGCCAGAGCAAGAGAAAAGTAGCTGCAAGAAACTCTGAAGGTGCTTTCTAGAACCCCCTGAATTCCTCCAATTGGCCCCTTATGGCAAGAAGACAATCCATGGCCATCAGGCCCAGGGCTCATGTGTCATCCCAAGAATAGAGCCAAGAGACTCCTGAACTGTGAAGACAGACAGCAGCCAGGACTCTGGCTAGGTGTTAACATGTGCATACACCAAGGGGAACAGCCAGTGGGTGCTTCCAGGACCTCGGACTGAAGATCCAGTAAATGATGCAAAGGAGAGTGTGTGTTTCTCTGCCTCTGAAAAGAGTCTTCTAGTGTGAGAAGAAAATAAAAAAATAAAAGTGATTTTTTTTTTCTCCTAGACTAAGAGACCCAGAGCTGAGTCCTAGATCCAGTTGACCTCGCAATCTCTGGGTGATTTCTCATCTCTAAGATCAGTGTATTCATCTTACATAGGAGACTATTAACACTATCCCATCTTGTGCCACCAAATTATTATGAAACAATGGCCCCAAAATGCCTACGAACATTTTTAAAAACCACAGGTGTAAGAGTTATTGTGGTGATATATTGTGAACACTAATAAAATTTGCCTGAAGATCAGAGGACAAAACAAGCCACAAGATTAAACATAGAGGCCAGGCAGTGGTGGTACACACCTTTAATCCTGGCACTCGGGAGGCAGAGATGTGTCTGGATCTCTGTGAGTTCGAGGTCATCCTGGATTACATGAGATTGATTCAGTCTAGGAGAGAAACAGAGCCAGGCAGTGGTGGCACACACCTTTAACCCCAGTATTTGGGAAGCACACACACCATTAGTCCCAGCACTAGAAAGGTTGAGATAGGAAGTGAAACGGCTGGGCAGAGAAAGGCACATAAGGTGTAAGGAGACAAGAACAAGAGAGTCTTTCGGCTGAGGACTCAGAGGCATTCAGTCAGAGGATTCGTGGAGACAGGATCAGCTGAGGAGTTGGCAAGGTGAGAGGTGGTTGTGGCTTGTTTCCTCTAATCTGTCAGCATTTACCCCAATATCTGGCTCTGGGTTTTTATTATAAGACCATTTAGGATTCGTGCAACAAGTTATAACCAAAGACATTGCTTTAATGGGCCTGATTCTTGATTCAGATTAACTCCCCTCAGTGACATTATGGTTTTCTCTTAAGGTTAATACTGCTGTGATGAATTATCACGACCAAGAGCAAGTTGGGAAGGAAAGGCTTACACTTTCATATCACTGTCCATCCTGAAGGAAGCCAGAACAGGAACTCAAACAGGGCAGAAACCTGGAGGCAGAAACTGATACAGAGGCCATGGCGGGGTGCTGTTTACTGGCTTGCTAATCTAGAGGCTAGATGTCTCAGCTGGTCTTCAGTACATGCTAGAATCCCAAAGAAGTAGGCTCTGATGTCAGTGAAGGAATAGACTTGCAAGCAAGCTGAGAGCGAGCAGGCAAAGAGCAAAAGCGTCCTTCTCCCATGCCCTTATATAGGCTTCCAGCAGAAAGTACGGCCCAGATTAGAGGTAGGTTTTCTCAGCTCAAACAATCTGGATTAAAGGTGTGTCTTCCTACCTTAAAGATCAGATTAGAAACAGATCTTCCTACTTCAAATTAAGCAAAATGTTTAATTAAGCACACTCAGGGGTGTGCCCTCCATTTTTGGGTTTCGTTAATTCAGATGTAGTCAAGTTGACAACCAAGAATAGCCATCATGGATCTGAATAGGAAATATCCCTTGCAGGCTCATGTCTTACACAGTTGATTCCCGGGTGGTGGCACTATTCTGGGGGTTTTGGGAATTTGGGGAGGTGGGACCTAGTTGGAGGAAGTAGTCCACAGGAGACAGTCTTTCTGAGTATCCTCTCCCTAGATCCTTGCTACCTCATTTGCTGCTCCCATTGCCATGACGCTGCCTAACTACCATGAGCTGAAACCCTCAGAAGTCATGAGCCAGAATACATCCTTTCTCCCTTAAGTTGTTTCTGTTGGGTTTTGTGGTTATAACAAAAAAAAACCCACCTAACAGAATGGCATCTCTGACATTTGGACACATTCAACATGGCCAACACCTGGAGGACCATCACATAGGGAGGAATTGTTGGCTGACTTTGCCCAGTGCTTTTATTTCTCGTGCATAAAGTGTATGCTCCCTCCTGTCACTCCCCAGCTCGTTCAGTCCGCCTCAGTCCACATAAGCAGCACAGGTTTCCACTGGCACCTAGGCTCTGAGCCACCTGGAAGCCAAAGAGCCCTTAAAGGAACAGTGGGATACATGGACAACTAAATTCCGTCATACACATTAGCACAATGTCAGTAACAGAAACTAGGAGGTGGTGACAGGTATGCACTACAAAATTAAGGCAAAAGGCACAGGTGTCCATGGAGCAAAGAAAACGAGCATGCTGAGGACTGGGTGGGATGGGAAAGCCACGCTTCCTCGCTGGTAATCGTTTGCTACACTCAACTGTTTTATCATCTCTCAGAGAGCCAGAAACAAGTGGTAGAAGGCTTGCATGAGCTAGAGTTTCAAGAATACAATTATGTTGCTAAGTATCAAGTTTCAAGTGCATCATCAGGGCAGCCCTGCTCCTGGTTTAATTCTATCAAATATAAGTGCTCTTTTCTATGATAATCCCATAGTTACACGCCAGCTTTTTGCAGGGCAAGGTACAGCGTCAGTGATGACCCATATCTACTAAAAGCTAGAAAAGAATATAGGCTGGAGAGATGGATTCATTGGTAAATTGCTTACATTGCATGCATGAAGACCTAAGTTCAGGCCCCCAAATTCTATATTAAAAGCTGGGTGTAATGCAACACACCTGCAATCCTAGTGATAATGAGATGGAAGGTAGAGACAGACAAACTCCTGAGAGCTGGCAGGCCAGTGAGAGACCTGTCTCAAACAACAGAGTGTTAGGAGCCTGAGGACTGACAACTGTCCTCTGACCACCATATATGCACGGCATGCATGCATACACCTGCACCCATCTGTGCACCCCACACAAGCATATGTGTGCACACAAGGAAGGAATGCATGTGGTATCATGCAAGTCTACTGGAATATTCTAAAAACACTCTGAGTCACAGCAGAGCAGCAGAGACGCTTGTGAGCCCATGGTGCCACCTGCTGAGCGGTAGGCTGGGTGTGTTTGGAGTGATGCCATCAGTGGAGAGAATTTTCCTCCTGTGTTGACCACTCCCAAAGGACATTGTCTTTTCTGCTATGTGAGAGGCTACAGCCCTTCCCTGTCTCCTAAGTATCCACAAAGAGAGGTGTCCATGGAGCCTGGAGCTCACACGGACCCAGGGAGACAGACTGAGCGCCACAGCAGGAGTATCCGGGAGCCAGGCTGGACAGCATAGATCAGCATCCCTGCTTTCTTGCTGGAGGCTGAGACCTTAAGCAGTTCTCCCACTCAGTTCCTCTGGAGCCCCAACCTTACAGGCAGGCTCTAAGAAAAGGCCTAAGTGCATCCTTGCCTCAGCTGGTGACCATTTTCATCCTGTCAAAAGTGTGCTATCTGAGAAGGCAGAGTCGGGTGGAGGGGCAGAGCAGCATTTTCCAGAATGCTGGTCTAAGCCACTAACAAGTTAATTGCCTACAGTAACAAGAAGAAAACGAGCACAAAGTCAGTGGTGATTTGTTCTGTGTATGTGTCCTTCTTCCTGGAGGTCACTGATACAGACGGTGAGACCCACTAACCCATGAAGAGTCCATTGTTCGGACACTGGCACCAGGTACAGCAAACTTGTCATAACCATGCACTGGAAGTCCTTTGGGTGAGCAGACACGTAAAAGGGAAGAAGGGAGGGCAGGATGAAGGCAGGACTCCTGAGGCTACAGAAATCACCTGCCGAGGATGACAAGAGGCAAGAGAGATCTGATTATGTGAAGGACAGTGTCTAGGGGCATGATCCAATTGGTGGGGCAAAATCACCAGAATAAGCCACATTACAGAATGAAGTCAATGTTTTGGAATGTTTGCTCTGGGTGGACCATCAGAGAGGTCTGTTTTAATAGATGTTGCATGGGGCCATGCAGAAGTAATGGCTCACGTGTAGCTGGGCTAGATACAGGTTTTGTAAGGAGAGTCAGCCATGGCCAGTGTGTCCAACCTCATTGAAACAGTGCAGGAAGTGGGAAGGCTGTTAGCAGTCTACAGACCAGGGTCCGCAAGTGAGCTACTACCTATCCAATGTTTACAGCAAGTGTGTCTTGTCACCAAAGGGGATGGGGACTTAGTTATGGTCCTGAAGTTCCCAGAGTACAGTTCTCGCAACCAACATGAATCCCATGCTTTTCCATCCTCATTCCTTTTGATGTTTTGAGACAGAGTCTCACTGTGTAACCCAGACTATTATTGAACACTGAATTCTCCTGCCTCCACTCCTAAGAGCTGGAATTATAAATGTGATGGTTAGTAATGATTGACAGTTTGACAGGATCCAGAATCGTCTCAGAGACAAGCCTCTGGGCATGCCATAAGGGATTGTCTAGATTAGATTAACTGAGGTAGAAACACTCACACTAACTAACTGACAGATGAAGAGAAGTAAAAAGCTGAGCCCCACCATCCACCTCTCTCTGCTTCCTGATGGCAGACTTGTAATGTGAGCAGCTCCCTCAGGCACCTGCTGCCATGCCTTCCCCACAGTGATGGACTCTACCCTTGACCTGTGAGCCCAAACAAACCCATTCCCACTTAAGATGCTTCTGTCGGGGATTCGGTCACAGCAACTGGAAAGGTATCTGAGAGGATGGGGGGGCACCACCATGTTCAGCTCTCTATTAACTTTTCAAGGTTGGTTGTTTTTTTTTTTTTTTTCCTTCCTTCCAAAAAATGTAGGGACTGGAGAGAAGACTCAGTGGTTAAGAGCACTAGCTGCTCTTCTGGAGGACCCCGGTTCAGTTCCCAGCATTCACATGTCATCAGCGCAGACACATGAGCCTGTGGAGGACAGTTCAAATCCCTCAGCAGCCCACTCTTCCACCACAGTCCTCTTCTTTCCACTGTGCCTAAAGAAGGAACATGGCTCTAGGCGGGCTCCAGTCATCCTGCCCTGCTTACGTTATGTTAACAGGAGTATTGTTCAGGGGTTGAGAGTCCCACAGTGAATGCAGAGAAATTGGTCCCAGCTTCCAGGAAGAACATAAATGCCTCTAAGAGGAATGTGCAAAAGGAGTGTCTTCGGCCTGGCTGACTGGGATGCAGTTTTGAGGGTTTCCTTAGAGCAAGACTTTCCCGAGCTCACCAGGGGTGCCCCTGTTTGAAGACCAGAAAAATCGGTCTCTAGGCCCAGTAACCAGGCAGGAAACATGTGGTTCCCCCAGGCAGGCAGGCTGCAGCCCGTGGACTGGGTCTGAACTCCATGAAGTCACGTTTCCACGAAGCACGAGCCACAGCTGGGGCTGAGCGGAGGCTTGCCTTCCCGCTCTCTGCGGAGCTGGACCTTCCCAGGGCATTTGGGGCCTCAGTAGGACTTTTCAAACATTCGCTGGCCTCCTTGTTTTGTTTTTGTTTGGCAGTGGAGCCAAGCATCCTGGGAATTTGTGAGATGAATTCTCTCAGGACCGCCGGCTGCACACATAACTAGCCCCCAGGCCCGGCTTTGGTTGCTTCCCTGAGCCCATGTGATGCGATAAAAGAGTCACACTTTCACTCACCCTTTGCATAAATGGACTCCCATTCTGAAGGCGTCAGTGCCCTCGATCTCCCCGATCTGCACAGACTTGGGAAGATGCACCTGCAGAAACATTTATCCGAACCAAACCCTGTGACAAGCCCCTTTCTGTCAGCACGGTCTCTGAGCCGCTCTTCCTCGGCTTCTCACGTGGCCCAGGAGGAAACGGGAGCAGGAGCTACCGCACTCTGGACAGGAGATGTGGTCTGTCCATCATGACAGATCTGGCTTGGGAAGAAGGCTGGGAGCAGGGCCACAGTGCCATGACGGCAGGCCCTCTCCCCTAGTTAACTGCCATGACTGGAACCAACTGTTTGCCCCCCGCATGGGCTCCCTGAAGAGCTAATGAGAATCCCCTGTGGTGATCTATGGGCTCGCTTCAGAAGAGGAGTTTCCTCCACGAAACCCACTGGCCACCCCTTCCCACAACCATGCCCAGTACCAATTCTTCCCTGAAGCAGTCCAAAAAGATAAGCAAAATTCACTCTTGAGCCCTCCCCTGGAACTCTCAGGGAATCCCCCTGTGGCAGAAACTACAGGAAGCAAGCAAACATCAGAGAAAGGAAAAATACAGTGATATAAAAGAAGGGAAGAAAACATCCACCATGACGCTGGGAAGGAAGGAGAGCGCTGACAGACGGGGTGATAAGCCAACGCAAGTGGGGGTGACACAAGAGAACGGAGCATCTGACAATTACAACTCATTATGAGCACATCTCACTTCAAAACAAACTCCCCGAGGAACTAATTTACGCTAAATGTGCTGCCAGTGAGCCGGGGAAGCCATCATTTCAAGCCACCCTTGGGCACATGGAAGTGCTTCCTGCACTCCGAGGCTGACAGTGGTGCCTGGTGCCCACATCCCTCCAGCAAGCTCCCATCAAGCCCGTGCTCTGTCAAGCCTGTCAATAACAACTGATCCCAAATTACGGCACAAGCTGGCACCCTGGATAAAGGTCAGGTGGAAAACTGTCCCTTCCACCCTGTCACTGTCATCAGCTTCGAAAGGTCATTCCACCCAATCCATTGCCATGACAGAAAATAACTTTGTCTACTGTGACATGTGAGGCGTTCCCTTCACACAGGCATCCTGGTTTCTCGTCATGTTCCCTAACACTGAGCCAGGCACTCACAGTTTATCGGAAGCAGGAAGTTGGATACAAACAAAACTGAGCAGGGAAACAAAGCTGGGAGCCGAAGGCTCTCTTCATAGACTCTTAATACCTAAGCATTCTTCTAGGTCTGTGCTTGTGGCTAACACTTACTCAGTTATTCCTTATTTTTCTTGTGGTGGTGATAAAAACAATGTAAGGAAGGAAGGGCTTATTCTGGGTTCTACAAGGGGATACAATGTTTCGTGGAGGGAAGGCACCCCAGCAGGAGTGTGAGGAGGCTGGTCACATCGCCTCCACCGTCAGGAAGCCCGGAGAGGTGAATGTTAGCACTCCACTCACTTTCTTCTTTTTATTTAGTCCAGGACCCAAGGCCATAGGATGGTGCCACCAACATTCTGGGTAGTCTTCCCTCCGGGGTAAAAATCTTTCCAGAAAGATTCCCAAAAGTGTGTCTCCATGGTGATTCTAAGTCCAGTCACGGTGACAAGGGAGGGAAACCCTCTGTCTTAGTCACTGTTCTGTTGCTGTGAAGAGACACCATGACCATGCAACTCTTACAGAGGGAAACGTTTCACTGGGGCTGGCGTACAGTTCAGAGGTTTAGTCCATTATCGTCGTGGTGGGAAGCATGGCAGTGTGCAGGCAGACATGGTGCTGGAGAAGTAGCTGACAGTTCTACATCCGGATCCACAGGCAGCAGGAAGAGAGAAACACTGGGCCTGGCTTGAGCATTGGAAACCCCAAAGTCTACCCTCGGTGACACACTTCTTCCAACAAGGCCACACCTCCTAATCCCTCTCAATTAGTGCCACTCCCTGATGAACAAACATTCAAATCTACAAGCCTATGGGGGCCATTCTTACTCAAACCACCACACCATCGTACTAGGTACCATATGCAAGCCCAGTTATGGCATGGGCTAATTCTCCAAATGACCCTGTTGCCCTGTTGACAGATGAGAAAATAAAGCGTAAGGAGCGTGAAACAATCTGTACTAGTTCATACAGCCTGCTGTGATGGCAGAACCTGATTTTGTTGTCAGATTTTTAACTAGATTGACCTGAAGGTACTGAAATCCTATGATTATACTGCTCATATAATTATCTACTATTAATAACCATAAAAATGACAATAATTGGAGCTGGGTATATGGCTCAGCTACTAAGAGCCATTATCTAGTATGCATGGCGCTCTGGGTTTGATCCCCTCAGCACCACACAAACTGAGCACAGTAATACACAACTATAAATCTCAGCATTCAGGAGATAAAGGCAAGAATATCAGAAATCCAATGTTATCATTTACTACATAGAGAGTTGAGGCCAGCCTACCCTACATGAGACTCTGTCTCATAATGATAAAGACAGTAATTACTATTTGTAATAAGCTGTATTCTAATGTGGGGATTTAACAAGGCAATTCCATGTAGCTAAAACTACTTATTTTGGGGTAACTTACAGCCAGTAAAGGGGTTGGTTACAGGATCCAGGAGAGGTGAGGTGTAGTCCAGCAGCTTTCTCTGGAGAACTCTGACCGGTTTGCCATCCAGCATCCAGGATCACCAGGAACCAAGAGAGCCAGCACATCCAGATCTCAGGTCTTAAGGGCTCCCGTCTCAGCCCCACCTCAGGGACAGGTCATAGGTAGGCGTGACAGTTACCAGAAGCCTCACTGGGGGTAGTGCTTCCAGGTCAAATCTGGAACAGCTCCCCACTACAGTATTCCAAACTTATTCCTCAAGAGGAGACTTTGACCAGCACCATGCTGGAGGATAGAGTTAAAATTAGGCAAGTAACAAGCTGATAATTTAAAATAAAATAAAAAAAAATCTACCTCCTGAATGTATTTAGTTTGCATTTATTATGTTATTTTTGTCTTTAAAAATAAAAAGAAATATAAATAGGGTCTTTCTTCTCCCCAAGAAGCTCAGCCAAGGGGAGAGCCAACAGCTGTATTCAAGTGTAATATATAGGAGGACACACAAACATGCAGACATTGACCCCAGGGCAGGAGGGTCTCCTCGGACCTAGGACAAAGAAGGGATGGTAGGTGTTCACAGGTATGTGGTATGGGTCAGGACCCACTGCCCTCTAGAGCAACTTGGGGGCCAGGCAGAAATCAAGTTAGGATAGAGAAAATATAATTAGGACAAGGCAAGGGTTGTCTGGCCTACTTTAACACCTGTCCTAGTAACAGTGTGACCAGGGGAGGTGGGGACTGTCCTGGCTAACACCTGTCTTAGTAACAGTGTGATCAGGG
>CABHPQ010173341.1:0-47675 GCA_902168405.1 Peromyscus aztecus
CCACCAGTATCATCCAAGTATCTCCTTGTTGGTGAGAATCTTCCTGGATATCCTACTTAAAACTGAGCAGCTTGTGACTACTCTTTTTACTTTTTAAAAGTATATACTATACTTTTTATCAGACTATATACTTTGTTATCTCCCTTCCTTACTAGGCCAGACTCTCTCTGGAACTAATTCATCTGCCTTATTTACCATCGTATCCTCAACTCCTATTGCCAGGAGTTCGGGATAGGGACCAATGATTGACAGCGTTCACTAATGTTATTTAAAATTAATGGCGTGTACACTTAATATGGGTAAGCTTATGGTGTGCAAATCGTGCTTCAATATGCTTTCCTTTTGAAAATCATAATTTTAGAAAATTCAGAGAAGTGTGAATTAATTTAGTAAATTAATAGATCAAAGCAATACTTACATTTTTCTATACTTCAGAAAAATTAAGAAAATAATGGTCTATAGAAAGGGGTGCTTCTAGTTGCAATGCCTAATATCACCCATAGATGGCGCTTCCACTGAATTCCAATGGTATATGATATTTAATGAGAGTTATTTCTATTCGTAGTGTTATCTGTGCCTTGGTGACTGTGCTAACCTGTACATACATTACTAAGTTCACTACCCCAGGGGTGGTGCTATTAGGTCCATAACGAAAAACATGGTTAAGAGAGTTCAAGCCGTTTCCTAATCAGTCTTGGACTTGACCTTCCAGTACTGGGAGCCAAAATAAACCTATTTACTTCAAAGTAACCCATGTCAAGCATAATTACAGCTCAGTGAGGTCCCCCATTTATTGTTATGTCACGGTTCTCTTATTTATTGCTATTCACAATATTGACGTGGTCCACATTCCTCTCATCATGAGGAAGTGTCAACCTGGAATGTGCTCTCAAGGGTCCACCTTCCAGCCTCTCATTGTCGCCGCTTTGTACAGCGTGTCTTGGCCTTCCCATAACTCCCTGCTGTCACCTGCTCCACCGGCGGCCCTGTGGTTCGGCCCTTTTGTTTATGTAGCTTCAATTTCTCATCCCAACCTCCTCTCCCATTTAACTGCTTGTTCTCAGAATCACTGTGTGTTGCACTGAGTAAAAAAAGAAATCATCTTCCCCCTCACATGATCTCTTCCATTTCCTTCTCCGCTAAGGAGTTTGCATACTGATTTTACTGGTCTTCTCAGCCAAGCCGTGAAGTAGATGCTGCTCTTTTACCTCAGGTTTTTGAGTGCTAGGGTTACAGACACAGCAGGACTCTCTTCTCTAATCCACGCTACTTTAGTGAGCAGATGCGGTCTACCGAAGCCCAGGCTGAAGGATCACGCACATACACACAAAAGCAACTGTGGTGGTATTGTGTTCCCCAAAATATTGTGCACCCTAATAAACTTATCTGGGGTCAGAGAACAGAACAGCCACTAGATACAAAGGCTAGAAAATGGTGGCACTCACACCTTTAATCCTAGCATTCCAGAGGTAGAAATCCCTCTGGATCTCTGTGAGTTCAAGGCCACATTGGAAACAGCCAGGCATTGTGACACACGCCTTTAATCCCAGGGAGTGGTGGTAGAAAGCAGAAAGGTATATAAGGCGTGAGGACCAGGAACTAGAAGCATTTGGCTGGTTAAGCTTTCAGGTTTCTAGCAGCAGTTCAGCTGAGAGCCATTGGGATGAGGACACAGAGGCTTCCAGTCTGAGGAAACAAGACCACCTGAGGAATTGGCCAGGTGAGGAAGCTGTGGCTTGTTCTGTCTCTCTGATCTTCCAGCATTTCACCCCAATAACTGGCCTCAGGTTTGATTTTATTAATAAGACTCTCTAAGATTCCTGCTACAAGCAACATCTCTTCTCTTCTAATCATCCCATGCCCTCGGCAGCCTTTAAACATGGAACGGCTGTTTTCCTAGGCTATGCCAAAAAAAAAAAAAGCCACCATACAAGGCTCCCAAGACAGGCAGCCAGCAGGATCACGTGGCTTCGCCTTGGCTAATGAGGCTGCATTCCACTTGGTACCTTGCCCCGCCCCCTTAGCTTTTTCCGGAGTCTGTGTCTGCTGGGAACACCTGCTCACCATCCTTCCTCCAACAGCCACTGCACACAGTTCTAAATAAGTCACCCTCAGGTCGCTGGAGGAGCCCCCACAGCTTCTTGCCTACTCAGTCAAAAAGTAACCGCTGGGTGAGAAAATAAAACCCCTGTCACTTTTCCAAACAGCATGTGACCTGGGCCGGAAGGGGCCCCCCCCGAGTGAGGTCTGGGGCACGCTGTCATTCACAGCTGCTGCCTGGAGTGACTTTTGAAACTCCCTGATGTTTTAAGTGGCAGAGGTTGGGATCATTTTCCGATCTTGCTTTTCTTCCTGGGGACTTCTTTGTTCACGCCTCACTGGGTGTTTGCCCCCTCTAGTCTTACATGTTTACATATAGCACGTAGCGTATACATAGAGTGTGAAGTTCACTGACTTTGGGGACATATCCTGAAGCTACTTGCTCATTTCTCCTAGAAGGGGAGCGGAGGTTTCTCCAACAGAAAAGCAAAACAAGAACCCAGTTCCCGGATTGCATCCTTTTTTTTTTTCCCCCTTTCTGGAAATCAACCGCTTACCCAATTCAGTTGCCGCTTCATTTTTTTTTTTCAGTGGGGTGATACAAAAGTCTGAATTACTCTCACAGAGAAATAGCGTTAGCCAAGAGCCACTCCGATTTAAATTTCTTTTCCTGGCATTCATTCTCTCCTGCCATTTCCGATTTGATTTCCCACTTACACGAAATAATTATGGGGTAAAATGGATTATGAATTTCCTTAACAAGACACAGAATTGAATAGCTGGTAGAAAGAAGAGAAAAAGAAAAAAACATCCAACGCCTGTCCGCGTTGATTTTGATGCTGTGAAGCTGATGAACAGAAGCAGGCGTGTGTGTATCTTTTAAGTAAACAGCCCATGTTCAGAAGGGACCTTGGTGCTGGGAATGAAATAGAGGCTCGGGCTGGATTAGCCTTCAGTCAGCCAAGCCTCTGCTGCCATCTGTCAGGTTTGGGCTCCTCTCCCTCCTGGCTACAGCTTCTGGGGCCCAGTTGACAGACGGGCATCATTAGCTGGCTTGTGGGCTAGGTCATGCCACTGAGACAGGTCACCTTGTGTCTTCGGGGTGTCGTCACACCCCCCCCTCCCATGTTGATCCTGGAAAAAGGATAATTGAATTTTCACGCTAAGATTAAATGATGATAGTATGCAATCTGTCCACTCCGGTCTGGTAGCCAAGTAGGCTTGTTAAATTAAAAAGGAGCAGGGATATGATCCAGGCAGTTCCGCCTTCAGTCTTCAGGGGCTCAGAAGTGGGGGTGGGGAGGGTGGGGGGAGATGAGGCGGTGGGGGACACAACAGGATTCGAAACACCCTGACTAGGTATAGCCCACAGATATGATCCAGTCAGCTCTCCCTTCAGTCTTCAGGGGCTCAGAAGCGGGGGTTGGGGGGCAGGGGTGAGGTGGGGAGTGGGGGTTGAGGTGTGGGGGGGTGATGGACACAGGACCCTGCCTGGGTATAGCCTATTGAAATGCAAATGCCCCAGAGATGCTCCCCACCTTTACAGGGAGGGCCTGGACACTCAGGGCACACTGGAGCCCCAGAGCGTTGTGAAGCAATGCAGTAGAAATGATACTAATTGAGACTCAAAAGAAAAAGACCCTCAGAGAAACACACACACACACACACACACACACACACACACACACACACACACACACAGGAACAGCCTTTCAGAGCCCTTGCATTAAGAGCAGAGGTGAATCTTGGGAGCTTTGTGTAGTGGAGATGCTCTTAGCAGACTCTCTCAGGAGAGGTACCTCAGGCTAGTGAGCCGGTGGTAATGAGCCAGGTAAACATGTGGAGAAGAAACAAACTACATGTACACGTTCTGCTCTCCTTGCTATCTCCGTCTACCTAATCACAACTTTAAAAATCCATCCTGTGTTTTAGCACCTCGATTAAGGAGTTCCAGCCTTCCTTTCATGGTGCCTTACAGAGCTTCTCTATTATCTTCAATCCTGTGACTCCCACATGTTTTCTCCTTTCTCTGGGGGCAACTTCCATCCCTCATGTCTACTGAGAGATGTCCCCAGCTCTGGTGATCAAGCAGCCACACAACTGTGTGTCTTCTTATCATTCCAAGTTCATGATACTTTGAACAAATGACTTCTATGGCTTTAGGCAAGTTGAGCCTTTGATTCATTGAAAGCTCCTTAGAATTTCACCAGCTGGAAGGGATATCAATGAAGACAAAAGACACATTTGAAAATGGAAATTTTTATGTTGTCACATTATGTGACCAATCCACTCATCTGACTATTCAGCCCAATGCATTGGGCTAGGTAGAAAATACTTTTAGCAATACCTTGAAAGTCAGTTCTGGAAGCTGCTAATGCAACTAGTTTCAAATCTGTCATCGTGGTTGTGGGATGTAATTGGAATCAGTTGAAATTCTTTTTCTTTTTTTCCCCCCTGCGAAGTCCACTAAATTTCCAATTAGATGAAGTATTTTGCTTTTCCAACCATTAATATGTAAGTAAGCAGATAAGTTCTGTTGTAGTTAAATCCAACAGGGGCATGAATTGTATACAGTTGACCAACCCCAGTAGAGACAGTTTTGAATATGCCATTGTTACAGTTTGGATCCTTAATGCCCCCCCAAATGCTGATGAATTCAAAACTTGGTCAAACCTGTGGTGCTTTGGGGCACAGTGGAACCTTTAAGAGGTCGAGCCTAGTGAAAGGAAGTTAGGTCACTAAGGGTATTTCACTGAAGGGGACAGTGTCATCCTAGCCCTTCCTGTCTCTCCAATTCCTATCTGTCACATGGTGAGGAAGCACCCGCCATGATGGAGTATAAAACCACAGACACAAATCAACAGGACCTGACAACCATTTGATCTTTAAGAACGCTAGATCGTGGCAAGTGTGCGCTGGGATTTCACCATGCAGGTTACGGTGCCCAGGACTGTGTCTTTGGGCCTTGTGATTGGTGCCAGCAGCACAGATTGTAGAATCTGAAAGCTCAGTCTTTCTGTCTCAGCTTTCATCCTTCTGTACACCCATTCAACATCCCATCTGCCACCGCCTCCTCCTCGTAGTCATTTCAGACTCCAACAATGCGCTAGCGTGTTTGACTCTGTCTCTGTTCTTCTCCATCAGAGCACAGAGCCTTTCCTCTGGCTAGATCAAGCCTAAGGAGGTTCGCAGACTTCCTTCAAAACCCTTCTCAGATGGGCACGACCATGGACTCGCCCCACCTCATGCCCAGCATGCAGGGGGAGAGGTTAGTGACCCTTATCTGCTCTTTTTTCTCTTATGCTGCGCCCTCCTTCCTTCAGAACTGGGCTTTCGCTTATTTTGTGTCCCTGCTTGTCACACTCCTTGTCAGCTCCCTCCTCTTGGTTCACAAACGTCATCTACTCTTTGCCTGTCTTCAGTTTCTCCCATACATCTGCCTTCTCTTTCAAAAACATCAAAATGTACTCTTGGTTTTTTAGAGACACCTCCCCCAACTCACCTTCCAAACTCTAGATTGTAAGTCCTACCTTCCTGAGACCCTTGGGTAAAGGTATATCCGAATGGAAAAGATTTGGAATGGGGAAAGATAATGGAGTCCTTTTTCCTCTTGAAGACACGAACCATTGAAGTCACCTTGGTATAGCCCTGTCCTCAAACCTATGTGCAAACTGTAGAAGACATTCCTAGTCCAAATGCCAGCTCAGGGTTCTGAAGCTGTACCTCTTTGGGAAGCTTGCTCACTATTGTTACAATCACAGGTTATTCCAGCTACACATTATGTTTCTTGGAATGTGTTACCTCCTTTAATTCATGGAGCTATCCTATGAGAGAAAACTAACATCAATGTTGTTGTTATCTCCATGCTGTAAATGAATAAATAAAAGAAATAAATAAATAAGCAATTGGCTTGATCACCATCTTTAAGTTTCCATTTACTGAGAATTGTAGATGAGATAAAAAAACAAGCTTGCATAGCAGCCAGGAACTTCCTTATGAATGTACCTAATGACACGTGTGTACAGTCAGCTCTCTGGGTATATATCTCTGGCTTTATAGCTGCAGATTCATCCAATTGCAGAGTGAAAATATCCCGGGGAGAAAATGCTGAACGTGAAGGTTCTCTCTTTTCTTCTTCTTATTCCATAAACAATAATGACTTGCACAACATTTGTGATCTTGTGGTGGTTTGAAGTCTGTAGGAGGATGTCTGCAGTCTGTATGTGAGCGTTAAACCATTAGATAAGAGACATTTGTGGTTTTGGAGTCTGCTGTTTGAAGAGGGTACCAGAGAGTGACTGGACCAGGCCCTAGGTCATCAGCCTGGCCTTTCTCTGTTTTACAATTCCCATCTCTGAAACCCAGGTCCATCTGGATGCCTTTATCTCCTGATCATGAAACCAACTGCTTCCAGTTTATGTCAGCAATGCATCTTGAATTAAAGTTAAATAAATACTGAACAGCACCCTAAGGCCCTCTCCAGGAGCAAAGGACAGCATATGGTTAGGGACATGTATTTTAGTGACTCACACATGGCTCGATGTGTTTGCTTATTTTCTTGGATCTCTAGTCTGTCCGTTTGCATCTAGAGACAGTAGCATCCCACATGTTGGATGGGGTGTTGTGCCTATATGAATAATATGTATATTATGTATATGAATAATAAACAGCCACCTATGCTTATTTTAGTTCCCTAGTCAGTTACTGGAAGGCATACCATTCAGGGGGTGGAGGGGGCGGAGAAATTGCATGGTGTGAGCTGCCCATCCCAGGCATTCTGGTGCATGTTCTCAACTGTAGCTGACATGAGAAGGCTTGGGGTGAGGCATCGGTTGTTTCTTAGTATTTGGTACCCTGTGTGACCCAGGGTAAGGAAGATCCTGACCCATGCCATTTCCCACCCTTACATAGAAATCCACAGTTCTGAAATCACACAGTCTATTGCCTTTTCATCTTCCCCCAGTGCTAAATTTATCCCCAGTGCCTTCAGATGGATGAAGGTTTTGTTTCTGGCATCTCCTAGTGGAAACAGGAGTCTCCGTCTGGGCTGAGTTGGGGCCAAATTGAGCAGGACGCTCAGCTGCTATTTCAGACCCAGATGAATTTGGGCTTTGGTGTCTGGATGAGAACCAAGTTGTTTGTTTTTAATTATCAAGTCTCTCGTGGTCTTTGGGACTGGCTGCTTCTGTGACATCCCCAAGGGATGTCATCCACATCAGGAGGGAAAAGCCACCATGTACTGTTAGTGGAATTCTGCAGAGGCACGCTTGTTTCCATGGCTTAAGGCCTTTTCCAAGGGCACTGAAGTGGCGTGACACAGGGCACTCAGTTCAGGCTGGGGGACTGAGGGGGGAGTGGGACTTGGTTCTCGAGTTGTCTAGAGAACTAGAGTTTGTCACCATTTGATCTGATGCATGATGATTATTTTACCCTTTCACGTTGAAACTGAGGAGGATCAAGTTGCCTTCATATATCAAAAACATATCCTTTAAAATTATGTGTTCAGTGGACTTTCCGTTTGAGATTTCATTAGAACTTATCAATGACTAAATTTCATATCCAAGTTAAAAACTTCAAACTGCCATGTTTCAAATCCTTTAACATCTAAAACCCCTCCTAAACTTGTTTAGTCCATTATCCGAATCATTCTCCAACCCAGCTTGACTGATTTACTACGAATTCCACCATTAATTGTTCAAGCCACTCAGTCAAAGAGGAGTTTGGTTTGTACACTGAATTTGAGTCAAGGCCATTTCTGGATGGGTGAATTATTAATATTCAAGATAAACTGAATTACCAGACAACTTTCTGAGCATGACTTTTTAAAGCCACAACAAATGTAACTGGGGCTTTCCAGAAATGGTAATGTGGTCCAGTCTATTACCGATCAACTGTCCTGGTTTTATGTGTGACAGAAACCAGCCACAGGATCTGGACTCTATTTTTAAGGTAGTTAGACAAACATCAGGAATTTCTAAGAATAGTAGTGACCATATATTAATAGCCAATTAAGGCATTCATCTCTGCTCACTGCTCTCTTTTAACTGACCCGTCAGCAGGCTTGGGGAGCTAGGTGGTATTTGGACAACCACAGGAAGCAACATTATTGCTGTTGGGTTTGTACAGCAGCTGACCTGGAATAACTACTTCTCAGAGGCCCTAGAATACATAGCCACCCAGCTTCTTCTTTCTTGGTGGAAATTGGAAAAGGAATATGGCTGGTCTATCTCTCAGAATACGAAGTGCACAAGAGCCACTGACTGAATAAAAACAAAAATATCCTTGCTTGAAACCTAGCCCTCGGGGCTGGGGAGATGTCCCCATTGGTAAAGTGCTTGCTTTATAAGCACCAATTAGATCCCTAGGAGACAAGCTGGATGTGGTGGCACACACTTGTCCTTCCAGTGTTATGAGAGGTAAAGAGGCAGGCAGATCCTGGTAGCTCCCGGCCAACCAGCTTAGAAAAGCCAGGTTACCCCTGGAACTGGAGAGGGGCTGAAAAGGACCAATAATTTTTTTTTCAATCTGGTTCTTATGGCTACACAGGTTTATGGTCTTTCTGAAGCAGAGAGGAAGGAGGGGAGGAAGGAGGGAAGGATGAAGAAGAAAGTAAGTGTTGCCACACGTGGAAGGCTGATTTAAATCCAGTTTCCCCCTGCATATGAACTCATTTAGTCCCCACACCAACCGTGCAAAGTATTATCATCGGGCTTTGAAAGGAGACCTGCTCGCAGAGGCTAAGCAACTTGTATCAGGGTTGCCAGACAGTGTGATGCGGATGCTGAACTTGAAACCCACACTTACTGGAGCTGTCCTGTGGTACTAAAGGTGAGAGGAGAGGGGCCAAGCTCCTGCAGAACCCTTACTCACTGCTTTTATCACCCACGGTGTTTTAAGGATTGAGGTAGAATTAACCCTTACTGTATCCCTGTAGATGGAACCAAGTATGCTGGCTATTCTTGGTTGTCAACTTGACCACATCTGGAATGAACTAAAACCCAAGTGACTAAGCTTTTGTTTGTTGTTGTTGTTTGTTTGTTTGTTTTTCTTAATTAAATTATTTAAAGTGGGAAGACCCATTTTTAATCTGGATCTTTTGAGGTAGGAAGCTCCATTTGGACCACACCTCCCGCTGGCAGTCTATATAAAGAACATAGGAAAAGGATGTTCTCTCAGGCTGCTTGCTCTTACAGTAGCTGGCAAGTCTGCTCCTTCACTGGCATTAGAGCCTACTTCTTTGGGATTCTGGCATATACTGAAGACCAGCTGAGACATGCAGCCTCATGGACTGAACAACTCCTGGGTTCTTGGACCTTCCTTTGTTAGACAGCCATTGTTGGATTAGCTGGACCACAGTCTGTAAGCCATTTTAACAAACACACACACACACACACACACACACACACACACACACACACACACACACATACACACACACACGTATATATGGGACAGAAAAAAGACCAATAATTTTTTTTAATCTAGTTCTTACAGGCTATACACGTTTATGGTCTTTCTGACAAATCCTCGTGTGTGTGCATGCGTGTGTGCGTGCGTGCATGCGTGTGTGTGTGTGTGTGTGTGTGTGTGTGTGTGTGTGTGTGGAGAGAGAGAGAGAGAGAGAGAGAGAGAGAGAGAGAGAGAGAGAGAGTCGGAGTTCTCTAAAGAACCCTGACTACTGACTAATATACCAGCCAAGGGATTCAGCAGAAACATGGAGGTCCCAGTTGCTGCTTTCATCTGGGCAGCAGAGCATCTGTCTCTCCAGACAGCCATCATCTCTCTACCTAGGAGCTGTTTACACTCATCAATAAATGGGGCTTGGTTGCTCACTGCCAACTAGATATACTCAGTTGTCATTTGGAAGGGAAAATCATAGTTTAAAAATATCAGAAGTGGGGCTAGGGAGATGTCTCGGTGGGTAAGAATGTTTGTTATGGAGGCATGAGGACCTGGTTTTGGAGTCCCAGCCCCCCTATAAAAAGATGAGCATGGCCATTCAGATCTGGAAGGTAAGGAGAATCACTGGGACTTCCTGGACAGGCAGAAAGAACAGAGAGTTTCAGGTTCAATGAGAGACCCTCCATCAGTGCAATAGACAAAGAGTGAAAGAGTGGGACACACAGCGTCCTCCTCTGCCTCCTCACATGCTCACAGCGGCCCATGCGATAACACACACACACACACGCCCATACAGCATACAGCATGCACATACACACCACACACCTACACTGCGTGCACACACATGCAGAATTGCTGCAACCACGTTTTTTCCCTTAACTTGCGTGTGAGATTGCCGTTAATTCTAGCAGTTTCAGTAAACGTAAAAACAGATGCAATTCACGGAGTACAAACTAGGAAACCTGAATGCAGCTACCTCACCTCTAATTGCCCTCAAAACGCAGGAGGTAGATGCTGGATCTCCATATTGCAGATGGGAAAACTGAGTATGAAAAGCATCAAGGAACTATCCAAAGTCAAATAGCATCCAAGTATCTAGCATGCTACTAGAAGCCAGGTCTCTGTACCCTCATTCTCTGTTTAGTCCCAACCGCCTCTTCCTAATTCCTGCCAGCCTGATAGGAAGCCAGGAAAATCTGCCCAGAGTTGCCAATGCCTACCACAATTCAGGCTTACACTTTTTGATTCAACCAAATGGTTGCAAATCCTCGGGTTCTTTCTTTCTTACACAAGGTTTGGCTGTAAGCCATCTTGCTTTTCCATGGTTTCCCAGTATCCAGAAAACAGACACCCACTCTCTTACGTCATTCAGCTCTCCAGTGTCATCCCGTTGGTCCTTGCAGGGTACCTTGGTTTGAGCTAAGCCGTTGGGTCACCATCTTTACGAAAGATGCCCACCAGGTGCCCACCCACTGCCCAGCATTAGCCCGGTTGATCTCATGTCTCACAATCTGCTTGCCTTCCACAGACTCTGTCTTTGATGTCCCTTCCCTTAGTTACCTGGAAAATCCGTATTAAGGTACTTGGCTTTGCCTTTACTTTGATAGTAATCGGTTTGCCTGTCAGTTCCTTCATTGGCTATATCTTTGAGGCATATCTTCAGAGCCTTGATGCAGTGGCTAATGTGTGGAATGCTATTTAGTGTTTAAATTTTGATCTTGGAGAGGGATCTCCTCCTAACAGCACCTTGGTCTCACCCATGTGACATAGAATACACTGCTGACAAGTTGCAACCATTGAGGATCTTTGACCCAGGCTCTTCCAAAGGGCCGTGTCATGGCCCAAGGCATGCGGACCCAGTTCTTTGATTATGGAAAGGCGTTCAGGGAAATGACCTCTGATGACCAGGGGACTTTAATGAAAACAAGCTATCTTCTTGATTCTGTCCCAATTTTCATCTAACCCAGTGATTCTCAGCCTTCTTAACGTTGTGACCCCTTAACACAGTTCCTCATGGTGTGGTGACCCTGCCCCCCCAACCATAAAATTATTTCATTGCTGCTTCATAACTGCTATTTTGCTACTGTTATGAATCGTAATGTAAATAGCTGATATGGAACCCCCAAAGGGGTTGAGCCCCACAGGTTGGGGACTGCTGATCTAATCTGGACAGGGAGATAAAGAGATAATGGCATAACCCAGAAGAACAAAGAAATTTGACTAAGTCATGATTGGTCCTTGTATTCATTTCAGTACTGACATCAGATCATTTTCTCCTCGAGCTACATGTTTGCATCTACATGGGCCTGGGTGTGTGGGACATCAATTCGGTTCAAAGAATCCCGTTGCATATTAGTAATCCTAAAAAATGTCCTCATTATATATATATCTTGCCTTTAGGAGCAGAAGGGAGTGTGTGTGCAGAGCTCACAGTGAGATTGTAACTGTAAACAGACCTGGCCTAATGCTCCCTTTGAGGGCTGTTTGATTTCACACCTGTCTGTGGAACTGTGGTGGAAAGTGGTTCCAGTCTGGTAGGCGTCACCTTTTTGTCTGGGACTACCTTTCCCAGTGGCTCTGACTCTGGAGTTTCATCTTGAGATATACAATGGAGACACTGAGGAGAGCCAACCCAGGCAAGAAAAGGGAGAGAAAAAGCTGTTCCTAAAATAGAAATAGCTATTCCTAAAAGCTATTCCTCAGTCAGGCAGCAGTGGTGCACATCTATAATCCCAGCACTTGGGAGACAGAGCCAGGTGAATCTCTGTGAGTTCAAGGCCAGTCTGGTTTACAGAGGGAGATCCAGGACAGGCACCAAAACTACACAAAGAAACCCTGACTCAAAAAACCAAAAAAAAAAAAAAAAAAAAGCTATTCCTCTAATTCACACTGCTCCATACCACTGCCTCCAGAAAACAAGGGGGTAAGTGCCCTGATGGAAAAGAATGCTAATTATGATCATTACCGAATGTAACCAATCTTCCTTGACAAGGGCCAGAGCTGTCAGATACTGAGAGTCAGACTCCATGTTTCATTTTAGTAAAATTACTTTTCCATCCCTTTTGACAAATGCCTCAATTTTGATCTCTGCTTTGCTCTTAGGATGAACCTGTAATTATCTGCTCATGTTTACAGCGACAAAGGTCAGGTTATTCAGCAGGTATTAATAACCACTGCTCCAAGAGCGCTCTTCCAGCTCATCTTGCATGCTGAGCTTTGCCCTGATTTCAACCTTGTGAAATTTTTATGGGGCTGAGGCTATGCCATAACTAACTCCCTAAGACTGCTTATCTGTTGTGATAACCATGCTCAGCTAAGTTTCCTTTTATGAAACCAAATCACTAAGCTTTCGAAAAGCATCACTTTAGTCCATTGGGGTTAAAAAAAAAATCCATCTGAGTAACACTGGAAAATACATCTGATTCATTGGAGCCTTCATGATTTGGAGCATCCAAAAGGAAGATCATGGCAACAGTTTCATCCTTGAAGACAGGTTCAAGGGACAGCTAAGAGGGAAATTTATATCATTCTGAAAAGAAAGCTCAATTGTCCTACTCAACTTTGGCTAGCAACTTGATGCAACCTAGAATCACCTGAGGAGAAAGTCCCATGGAAGGATTTCCCAGATGGCATTGGTCTGTAAAGAATTATCTTCATTACCAATTGATACAGGAAGGCTTAGCCTACCACGGGTGCTACCATTCCTAGGCAGGTGGTCCTGGACTGTCTAAGAGAATGTGATGGAGAGTGAGCCAATAAGCAGCTTTCTCCATTGTTTTTATCTCAGTTCCTGCTTGATTTCCTGCCTTGCCTTCCTTCAATGATGGACTGTGACCTGGAAGTATAAACCACATAAATCCCTTCCACTTTTATGTTGCTTTTGGTCACAGTGTTTTATCACAACAACGGAAAGCCAAATAGAACATATACTAATGCTGTGCATGTATCATTTCTTCCTTGGTGCCATCAGTGATGTCTGTGTGTGCTATTCAGACACAACTGTCCATCTAGACCAGGGGTTCTCAATCTATGTCCCCCCACCTTAGGGGAGGGGGTCAAACGACCCTTTCACTGGTCGCTCAAGACTATTTGCATATCAGATATTTACACTGTGGTTCATAACAGTAGCAAAATTACAGTGATGCAATGGCAATGAAATAGTCTTATGGTTGGGGGTCAGCCCAACATGAGGAACTGTGTTAAAGGGTCGAGCATTCGGAAGGTTGAAAAACCGCTATTCTAGACTCACCTGCTTGATGGTGTGGGTGGTAGTTTGTATTCTTTCTCTGCTATCTTGCTTCCTACATCGCTTTTCTACCCAGACTAAGCATGAAATGAATGTTTTAACTGGTTAACTTGAGCACAGGTACTTGTGCATTTCAAAAGAGAAAGATTTAACCAGTTCTGATCTGCCTGATTCACAACTGTCCCTCTCGGCTGGCTCTGGGTGGTATTATTGATGGAGTGACCCGGGCCATTTTCGGCTTGATCAGCTAGCTTGCTGCAGTGTTGGGAGTGGAGTGATCTGCGCACTCTTTCCTGCTCCACATCCCCAAATGCTTTCCCGAGTCCTGCAGACCACGTTACTAGATTGCTCCCATGTGTTGACTGGAGCTTTCATCAGCTCTGGAGAAAAGAAGGGTCAAGGGCTGCAGAGATGAAGAGCTGATTTATTACTCCAGCGCTTTCCCACTTCGAGGCTGGGACAGACAGCGAGCTCTTTATATAATTGATTGGAGGAAAGCACCATCTAAGAGGCGTCTTTAAATAAACAAACAAACAAAAAAGCACCTTATTCAAAACAGAATGGAGTCACGGGACTCTTGAAAACCAATGAATTCCTTTTGCAATGGGAAAGTCTTGGAAACTCTCACCAGACTGTCTTCATTAAAGGACAGGAGGCTCAGTTACTTGACGTCACTGGGTGTTCCCTGCAGGTTCGTGTTGCCCTCTCTAAGCCTGTCTGTGAGATCTGGTAAGAAGAAAAATAATTCAAGGCTGGAAAACGACAAAACCCGAGGAAGTAAAGGCGTGGAGGAAGGCAGAAGGGGAGAGGAGCAAATAAGAGCAGTGTACTGACTCAGGTGTACGAAGATCTGAGGAACCCATTATCCTGTGTGGCTTTTTAAAAATTGAAAATAGACTTTGTTTTCCTACAGAATATTCTGATTTCAGTTCCCTTCCCCCAACCCCCTCATAGACCCTTCCCACCTCCCCATCCACCCAAATCCACAACCTTCTCATTAGAATACAAGCAGGCATCTAAAATCACTATTATAATAATGATGATGATGATGATGATGATGATGATGAAAAGAAACAAAATAGGACAAAAACAAACAAACAGAAAAAAGAGCCAAAGACCAGGCACAGGAAACACACACAGACTCTAAGACACACACAGTTAATCTAAAAATTAATTAATTGAAAAAAAAAGAAATTAATTACTCTCAACTTTTTCTTTGCTCCCTTTCAGCTAGATTTCTTTTAAGGAGATTTCAATGATGCTTCAGACCAACACTGAAAAACTTGTCTGTGGATGGAAACATTATATTAGAAGTGGACTGTATGAACTGTGACGAGCTAAAAATAAATACTGGCATGTGCTTTTGCTTTGAGACTCCTCAGTGCATCTCATGAGCTGGGGCACATGTGGCTGTTTAGAGAGGGATGTTTGAGGGGATATTTCTCCATAATCTCCTGCTATAGTTTTCCCCCTAGGGGTTTATGTCTTGGTTGGTGTGGCAGCTCAAGTAGCAGGGCCTACAGAAAGGTGGTTGGATCATTGGGAAGGCTTCTCTCAGAAGGGATCAGTCTAGTTTGTGTGGGGCTCCAATTAGTGCCCACACAGTGGGTTTGATAAATTGCTCTCTGGCTTCTTGTTTACCATGAAATCATCACGTCTCATCATGCTGTTACCTGCTGGGAGGCCCTCATTAGAAACTCAACATATGGGGCCACTCTGTCGGAAGTGCCAGGGACATACAGCCTGATGGAGCCAGCAGCAGCCCAGGGAGTGTTCCCTTCTCTGCTGAGGGGCTGCCACTCAGAGAGCGCGGGGTCCCTGGCTATATCACAGGAAAGTTTCAGGATGGGCCAAATGAGGCAAAGCTAGTGAGTTTATTAACTATTTATGCAGAGAGTCATAGAGGAAAGGAGTACACAGTCCCAAGATGGAGACTCAGGCTGTTTGAAAGACCTGCTGAGGTGTCTTTACAATGGCTGTACACATGATCCTGTTACAATCAACACACACACACACACACACACACACACACACACACACACACACACCTTAAGTATCACATTGCTCAGAGGATGTGATTTACAAAATTTAAAAGTTAAGTGAAAGTATATGGGCTACTTGGTCTCTCCAGTCATGTCTACACAGTCTTTAGCACCTGGATAATTTTTCTTATTATAATGTCCAAGAGTCACCCACGTTATCACATAAATGAATAGCTTGTTCCTTTCAGTTACCAAGTGGTATAATGCTATGTGGATACCCTACATTTTGTGTGTCTGTTCACCCTATTAGTCATTTGAGTGTTTCTAATTTGTTACAGTTACACATAAAGCTGCTATAAGATTCCCATAAAAAAAATACAGGAGCTGGTTAACTCATTTTTCTTACCTTAAAATTTTCCTTTCTGTGAATGAACTCGTATGGCAGTTTAATGAGGTGAGACACGCTGTTTAGGTTGAGAGATGAGAGATAAAAACTAATACAGTAAAACTCAGGGTTACAAACATCCTGGACCTGAGTAAGTTCACTGCTTTGCTGTTTTAACATCCTTGTTGGAGACAACTGTAGGAAAAACACCCAATGGCCGTCGGCAGTTTTGCCTTGCTCAGCTGTGTTGAAGTTCCTTGACTCTCAGTTAGCAGCAGAGGCCAACTAAGATCCCAAGGTGAGGGGCCTCTGTGGCCCCTTCGGTTGTCTGGTCTTTCTCTTTTGCCTCAGGTCCGTCTTGTGCTTTTATCCTCCAAACCTATGAGTTAGAGAAACCTCGCTCTACAAAGTATCGTGCCTCAAGTGATACACTGTAGCAATAGAAACCTCTCTACAAAGTATCCTGCCTCAACTGTTACTGTAGCAGTAGAAACGTGTGTCTCTCTCTACAAAGTATCGTGCCTCAACTGTTACTGTAGCAATAGAAACCTCTCTCTACAAAGTATCGTGCCTCAAGTGTTACACTGTAGCAATAGAAACCTCCACTCTACAATGTATCCTGCCTCAGGTGTTACATTGTAGCAATAGAAATCTCTCTCTACAAGGTATCCTGCCTCAAGTGTTACATTGTAGCAATAGAAAGTGATCTAACATGAAAACCTGGCCCCAAAGACATTGGCAACTGCTACAAAAGACTTGAAAGTGTGCAAGCAGCTTTGAGACTAAGTAACGGATGAGCTTGAAAGGGTTTGGAAGGTCAGGCTAGAAAAAGCCCTGAACTCAGTAGGCAGAGAGTTAGACGAAGTCTGGTGAGAACTCAGAGGATGGACAAAGTAGGAAACTGGATTAAGATGGAAATAATGACCTCAGTGGAAGCCGGAAGACAACAAGTCACCCATCTTACGAAGCAGCAAAGAACACGGCTTCGTGTTACCCAGGCCCTACCCCAGAGCTTTGAGGAAAGCCACATTTTAAAGGCCATGATCCAGGATTCTTAGTAAAGATATTCTGAGCCGAGAAGGAAACATGCAACCGGTGCTATGACATGTCCTGACCGCTTTTAGTTAGATTACAGTGAGACTTGGGAATAAATGTGGAAAAGACGTATCAAAGTCTTCCCCTGACCCGGGAAGGAGTGGGAAGGGCATGCGAGTGGTCGACAGAAGTGGAAAGACTCGAGTGAAGAGCTGGGTGTGGCACCACTCATCTGTGATCTGAGTATTTGGGACTCTGAGGCAGGAGGGGCGTGAATGTGGGGTCAGGTGGGACTGCAGATTGAGGCTCTGTCTACAATCGATGAGTAAATTGGGAAGTGGAGGAGGGGAAGGGAATGGAGGAGGAGGAGGAGGAAGAGGAGGAAAAGGGGGAGGAAGAGGAGAGGGAGGAAGAAGAGGGGAAGGAAGAGGAGGAGGAGGAAGACGGGGTGGAACAGGAGAGGGTGGTGTGGAGGGAGATTAGTATGCATGTTCATCATCAGGACAACTGGAAAACTTGCTTGAAGGCATCTCAGAAATATTTGAGGGAGTCTTTCCTGTCATAGGGCCAGAAGCTCTGTGTTTCAGTGAATACCCTCTGGGCACTCTCCCAAAGCTGCCTCAGAATTCTGCTCTGTGCTTTCCGGGCAAGTGCTCTGCGCTGGCTAGTTTTATGTCAGCTCGACTAAACTATAGTTATACAAGAGGAAAAACTGCGCCCATTAGATTGGGTTGTAAGCAGGCAAGCCTATAGGACCTTTTCTTAATTATTGATCTATGAGGGTGGTCCCAGCCTATTGTGGATGGGGACATCCCTTGGCTGGTGGTCCTGGGTTCTATAAGAAAACAGGCTGGCAAGCCATGAGGAGCAAGCCACTGAGCAGCATTCCTCTACGGCCTCTGCAATCAGTTACTGTCATATCTGACTTCTTGCATGACTTCCTTCTCAATGAACAGTGATGTGGAATTGTAAGTAGGAGTACTTGCTTTTGGGCATGGTGTTTCATCACAGCAAAAGTAACCCTAACAAAAACCTGCTCCACAGGCATCATGATTATGAATCAAGCAGGTCCGTGTCTAGTTCATATCAGTAGTAGACCTTAGACTAACCCATTGTTGTTATTTCTGCAAGTACATATTCTCTCTCTCTCTCTCTCTCTCTCTCTCTCTCTCTCTCTCTCTCTCTCTCTGCTCAAGGAGCATGGGGAAGAAGAGTTAGAAAGACTGTAGGATCTAGAGATTGGGAAGGACAGCTGTGAAATAGTGTCTTCTGAACATGACAGGACCATTTCACTCATACACTCACAGCAGCTGTGGTTGCCTGCATAAGACCTACACAGGACCAAGCCACTCAAAATTCCAGCGTAGATGGGAAAGGGGAATCTCAGGGTTCCACTCTTAGCTGAGGAGCTGTTGGCAGTTGACGGCTGTTTGGGGGAGGGAGAGCCACTGTTTTTAGAGGGTCCCTGGTAGGATGCCCATGCTTCAGTCAATAGTCCTACACTACCATGCACATATGGCCAGCACTAATTGGAATCAGTGTGCTATAAAAAAAAATCAGGCCATGAAGTTGGGAGAGGACACAGTGTGGAGAGGTCTGGGAATAGTTGGGGGAAGTAGGGAGTGCATATGATCAAAATAAATTGTACATATGTGTGAAATTCTCAAAAATAAATAAAAGTATTGTTTTAAAAATCTGCATGTTGTGATGTGCCATTTTGCTGTAAAAGGAATTTGGAACTCCAAGACTGTGAGGCTATGGATGTGGGTGGGTCACTGAACTACAAGCTATGATAAGTTAATCACCAGGTTTCTGCAACTCAACTCAGACCTTCCATTTGTTAATTTTACATAGAGTATATTATATATTCTACAGGTGTAGATATATCAGATATATATATATATATATATATATATATATATATATATATATATATATTACAATCATGGTAAATAAAATGATTGTTTTGGGTCATGTAACAAAGAGCTATTTTTTGTTTGTTTGTTTTTTCCATCTTGACACCTTAGCTGGACTGGAGAGGTGGCTCAGTGGTTGTAAACACTGTCTTCTTGACCTAGGTTCTGTTCCTAACACAAACATGGTTGCTCACAACCATCTGTAACTCCAATCCGAGGGAATCCAACCCCCTCTTCTGGACTCTGAAGACACCAGGCATAAATGTGATCCATAGACATACATGTAGGAAAAATACCTATACATATTAAAAATAAATACATACATAAAAAGATAAATCTTACAATATTGTTTTTAAAAACAGAAACCCTTGCAGGATGGTGTTGGTATTTAGAGTGATTGACCCTTTCTCTCTGATGGGTCTTACAGGAGTGTTGTAGTTTGAATGTAATTGGCCCCCATAAGCTTGTAGGAAGTGGCTCTATTCAGAGATGTAGCTTTGTTGCAATAGGCATGGCCTTGTTGGAGGAAGTGTGTCACTATGGGTTGGGCTTTGAGGTTTCATATATGCTCAAGCCATGCCCAGTGTCCCAGGCCACTTCTTGTTGCTGATGGCTTGCATGCCACCATGCCGCAACCATGATGATAATGGACTAAACCTCTGAAAATGTAAGCCACCCAATTAAATTGACAAGAGTTGCCGTGGTCATGGTGTCTCTTCTCAGCAATAGAAACCCTAACTAAGACAAGGAGTCTAATGAATAAGACATCTTTCATTATACTTGTCTTTTTCTTGTGGGCACGTCCCTTCCTTTGCCCATTTCCTTTAAAAATAGCCCATGACAGAGCTAAGTAACATGAATTCTAAGTACTGCTTAGCTTACCAGGATATGAATGTGTGGACAATGCACACATTCTTTGGGTCTATGTACTAGGTGCCTTCAGTGCATAACAAAATCACCCCAGAATTTAGAGGCTTAAGCTATAAATATACAATGTCTGGGAGTTGTTTTAGGTCAAGACTCAGAATGAGACTTTGCTGGGGTCTCTGGCTTCCCATCTCTCTGGGGGGTCTGAGTTAGGATACTGTCAGTGCTGTGGTCTGGTCTGAAGACTTGGCTGGTCTGAATGGCAGCTTCAGTGCTCACTCATGTGGTTCATGATAGGAACCAGTCCCTGTGAACTATTGGTTTAGGTTCTCAGTTGCCTACTGACCCTATGCCCTCTCTCTTCCCCCATAACATTCTTCATGGGCTTGAAGCGCAGAAAGAATTTTGTTTTCCCCAAGAAACAGAGCAACGATGAGCAAAGTAAATGCAGTCTATTAACCCAACTTGGAATTGGTGTATTCTCTTTGTTAGGAGCTGTCAATATCCCCCTATCACTCACGGGGATGGAATTTCTTGTGGTCATGAATCCCAGGAGGCAAGGATCTTAAGGGTCTGTCCTAGAAGCAGACTTCTCTACCTCAATCCTTCAGGATTTGTAGAAGGGGCCTGGCAGCCTTGGAAATCAGTATTTTCACAGCGCCAAGATGGCTCTTCAATCCAGCCCTCAGAATGAGAGGGCCGTGAAGTCCAGAAGTATTTCTTTGACCTCACATCTTCTGCAATGCCTCAGCACCTGGCCCATGGTGAATGCTTACATATCTCATTCTCCCAACACCCGTCCATTGACCACTCACTACACACCACACCCAGGAATACGGTGGTAGAATGTATCTATCATTAAGTGTAAGTTGGGGTGAGCGATGCTTCAGCAGTTAAGAGCACTTGCTCTTCTAGAGGACCTGAGTTTGGTTCCCGGCACCCATGCTGGGCAGCTACAACTGTTGGCAATTTCAGATTTGGAGAATCTGACACCCCATCTACTTTTCTGGGGACCAGCGTTCATGTAGCATTCACACAGACACAAACATATATTGTCTTTTAAAGTTGGTGTCAGTTCTCAGCAACATGAACACTAACAGGGAAAGATAATAAACAAATAAATGAACAAGATATCATCACATATGTAGAATAAAATATTGTGCTATACTGACAAAAAGTGCTTACAACCTATATTATAGGTGCTATTTTAACTAGTTCTATAAGGAACTATATATAAATCAATTAGAAAAAGCAGAATATGCCAAAAACCTGTTTTCAATTTATAAAAAAAAATTGAAAGGAAAAAATAGATGCAGTATCATCAAGTTATATAAAATCTGGAAATTACAACATCATTAAGCTTCAGCATTAATAACTCCCTTTAAATTGCTCTGGTTCTTTTCAGTAATGACAGCCAGTGTTGTTTGGGGCTTTCTGACTCTTGCAGGAAGAGAATGTTTATTTCCCTTTCCTGGGGAGTGTTGTGACAAGGTGTATCTGACAGCTTCTAGAACTAGTACAGTGCTTTCCCCAGTCAGTAAGACTAGAAGTTGAGTGGGGTAGAGTGAGCCTGCTTAAGAGATGGAGGTCCATGGCAGGTCAGCCTTGGAGATGGAGGTAAAGGGTGAGTCAGCCTAGGATGGAGGTGCATGGTGGGTCAGCCCAGCTTCCTAGTGGAGATGATTATCTAGCTGGTTGGAAGTTCATTAAATGACAATGTGTAATTTATGTGAACAGAACAAGTGAGATCCCAACAAAGGGCTTCCATGCTGCCTCCTCCAGGCCTCCCCATCCCTCTGCCTCCTGACTGTTCTGCTCTTAAGAGCAGGGGTTCCATCTTTTCCATTTTTATCAATAGCACTTTGTAGTGGTATTTGCTCAGTCCATGACCTTGGGCTATATGGCCCAAAGGAGGTGGTACTTCCTGTCATCATTGTACGTTGGGTGCCACTTCTTGCAATCAATCTACAGGAGTCTATTAAAATGGTAACAGAATTTCTTAAGATACAAATTGAGGAAATGCACTCATGATTGCAGAACAGAATAGACAGCAGAAGTCATCCTCAGATTTGACCGGGAGCGAATCCACCTCACAGGCAGGAGCAGGGAGCAGGGCATGTGACCCTTCTCCAACCCCTTATGATAGGCCATGTATGATGGCAGGAAGCACCACCTCCTTTGGGCTGTATAGCCCAAGGTCATGGGCTGAGCAAATACCACCATAGCACTTACTGCTCTTGTGGAAGTCTTGGGTTCAGTTCCCAACACCCATATGATAGCTCATAACTGTGGAAAATTCTAGTTTTGGGAGATTCTGTTACTTCTGACTTCCCTGGGCACTGCATGCATGTGGTACATATAGATGGATAGATAGATAGATAGATAGATAGATAGATAGATAGATAGATAGATAGATAGATAGAACATCAGAGGGTCCCTCCTTGCTGCTTCCTGCTCCTTCTCTACATGTTCTGAGAAACTTAGTTGCCTTCAGGCCATTAAGGAATTATATCTGACATCATGTTTTAGAGGAACGGCATTTAGATCTGATGCCCGGTGCCTAAATCTGTTACTTTACTATGTCTTGACCCCATAGTGGCTTTGACATGTTTAAGGAGAATGGCATTTGCCTTCTTTGAAGATTTCTGCGGACGGCGTGGAGAGGAGCACTTCTTCTTACTGTTTCTTCATGTGCTGTTCTTTGTTGGAGAATCTGAGTAGAGAAGTGGTTCTCGCTGTGTGGTGAACACAGACTTCTTGGAGGAAACCCTATCTGTGTTAAAGATCCTGTAGACCACGAGAAAGACATGGAAGTGTGGGGGGGGGCAGGGATAGGGAAGAAGAAGAGGTCAGCAGGAGTGGGAGGAGTCATGGAAGGTGAAGAGAACCACTGTGCTTTTTATGCATTATGAAACTGTAAAAGAAAAACAGTGAAATTTAAATTACAAAAATAAGAACCTGTAGGCTGCTTAACTTTGGCTGAATAGAAAACCATGATATTGAATTGCTGTTAAGTCTTGGGCTCAAGTTATCTTGGGCCATTTTTAGGGCCTTTAATAGCCAGTAACCTTAACTGTTGTACCTAGCATTCTCTGGACTTGCTAAGACATATCCTTTTCAGTAGGGACCACAAAGTTTAGCAGACGTCTACCCTCCAGAAATCCTAAAGGTAAGGCACTTTAAGATAGCATCCTAAACCTATGGTTTCCCCAATGTTCAGATAGAGTCTTACCTCCCAGATATCATCAGCAATGCAACTGGCAAATGTATTGATTTAGGACTTTCTTTTCTTCTCTAACTGAAAAAGTTCATGCAATGTCTTCCACTGCAGATGCTATTCAGGGCAAGTTGACCCCATGTTCCCAGGACATCATCGCTCATAGTCAGCTCACAAGAAACTGTTTTCTCATTTCCTTTAAAGCGGAGTTGTCATTTTATATTAACAGCAGGCATTTCAGAACTGCTGACCTCACTGAATAAATCTGTGAAATGAATTTGTTCCCTGTAATTTCTATGCTAAAAATCAGTAATTGGATAGTATTAAGAGTTGGGACCACAAAAAGGCATTTAGGCTCTTGGTGGGACTTAGGGCTGTTATATAAAAGCTGGTGTGGTGGTTTGAAGTCTCAGGCATTTGAAGGCTTGGTTCCCAGTTGGTGGAACTGTTTGGGGAGGCTTAGGTTGTGCAAGCTTGCTGGAGGAAGCATGTCATTAGGAACTGGCTTGGAGACTAAAAGCCTCGTGCTGCTTCCGGTTTGCTCTTTCTGTTTCATTCTTGTGGTTCAGAATTTGTGCTGTCAGTGCTCTGTTCTTGCTGCTGTGACCGTCACTTGCTGTCATATCTCTGTTCTTCCATCATGGACTCTTAACCCTCAGGGACTATAAGCCATATAGACTCTCGCTTCCTTAAGTAACTTTTCATCAAAGTGTCTTATCACAACCACAGAGAAACAACTAGTACAGCTGGAGAGGATGTGTTTCACGTTTTTTGCTCTTCCTTCATGTGAGAAAAGAGGGTCCCTCCCTCTGAAGGACAGAGCAACAGGCAACAATTTGAGCACAGAGAACAGCCCTCACCACACAGCATCTACCTATACCTTAATCTTGGTCTTTCCAGCCTCTAGAACTGTGAGAAACAAATTTTATTGTTTATAAATTAATAAGCCTATGGTATTTTGTTACAATACACAAGTGGACCAAGACAGATAGTAATACTTATATTCAGGTTTTCTGTTTATTCTTATACTGACTTAGCTATATTGTACTATCTGGCATATTATTTCACAATGCTCTCATTATCTTTTTAATTTTTACTATATGTTTTATAGCAATAGTTGATTTTTCCTCCCTTAGTATTGTCCACTTATACTTTTGTCTTTGTCCTTGACCATTCTGCAACACACTTAGCTTGTCTTCTAGGCTCGGGGCATCTCCACTCCACAACAGCTGCTGTCCTTGATGTTCCATGGTCCTGGCATGTCCTGTATGCTGGGAATCTCTGCTGCAACGGAGTCTGCACCTTCCTTCACCAGTGGCTTCTTCAGGGACGCTGACCCTGCCACATAGTCCATGTCTCAGCTTCTCTCCATGACTCCCTCAATCCATGCCCTCCAAACCAATACCACACTGGAGACTCTTACACATTACCAAATTCATTTGAGTTGTAGTGCTGACCTGCTAAGGACCACAGCCTCTATGGGCTGACCCCAAGGAAATACTTCCCAGAGGATTTTGTCTCAATGATGCTGGCCCCTTATTCTTAACTGATTTCCCACCTGAGCTAACTAGCACGTCTCAGGAAGGTAAAAGTTTCACTTCAGTGATGCTGGGATCTTGGTAACCAGAGATAATTCTTTAGCCTCAGCTGATCAGAAACCACAGATTTTTATTTCAAATATCCCACATGAATGCCCCAATAGAGTCTTTGTTCCCATCTAAAACTCTACACGCCAGGTCTCCATGGTCTACACTTCTCTCAGCATTCTTTTTTCCCAAGCTCCCACGGGACAGCATGCTAAGTGCCTAGACCTCAGTGTCTCTTCCATTTCAATGCTCCAGATCTTCAACAATCCTCTAAACAACAACAAAAACAAATGAGCAAACCAGAAACACAGGGTCAGTTCCATCACAGCAGTACCTCACCATCTGGAACAGTTTCTGCTCCAGTTTGGGTTCTGATACTTTGATAATATATTGATCAAAAAAGATGTGGGGAGAAACAGGCTTATTTTATCTTATATTTCCAGATAATAGTCCATCATGGAGGGAGCAAAGCTCCTCACTGCTTCCTTTCTTAAACAACTAAGGACCATCTGTGCTCAGGGATGTATATATATACAGATTAAGAAAGCTAGGGCTCCATTAAGCATTCTAATCCCAAGGGACTCCTGTCAAGGATGTTGTCCACCATTGACCTAAATGTGGTTGTGTTATCTGGGACAGTGAAGCCACTTCACCTTCCAACATCCACGGTGTTTATCAAGAAGTCAGCTGTTGGTTTAACTACCGTTCCTTCTGAAAAAATACTTCTCTCTCTCTCCTTCTTTCTCCCTCATTTCCTCTCTCATTTGCTGTGTAGATTTGAATGTACTTCTTTTGAAAACAAAAAGATTTTATGTGATGGGTTAGCAAGATGGCTCAGGTTAATCATTCTTCTTGTTCTTGCAGAAGACCCAAGTTCAGTTCCCAGCATCCATCCGGGCAGTGGGCAGCTCACAACCACCTGGAACTCCAGCTCTGGGGGATTCAACATCCTCTTGTGCCCTCCACAGGCACTGCACACACATATGACATACACTCGCATGTACACATACATGTAGATAAAAAATAAATCTTTTATTAAACTTATTTGGGAAGAAATGTTTTTCATGAGTTCTGGGCAATTTGAAATAGTTTCTTTTGCCACTTTTATACATTATCTCTTCCAGATAAAAATCTGTTAAATCTCCTCACATAGCCTAGACCCTTACTTTTTAATCCATGTTTTTTTTTCTGTCATTCCATCTTGTTTACAAGTAAATTTTTCTAACCCAACTTCTGCTCAGCTCTGCTTAGTTTGCTTCTAAACCTGTATACTAGGACCAATATTAATAAGTCCTGAAATTCCCATTCCACATAGTCTTTGTCTCTAGAAAGTACTCTTCCTTGTGAATAAGAAAGTATCAGCAGATTTGCCCCTCCCTTCTGTGTCTTCTGAGGCGTGGACAGCAGGTTCTGATTGGTTTGTGTGTGTGTGTGTGTGTGTGTGTGTGTGTGTGTGTGTGTGTGTGTGTTTTATAACCCTTTTGGATATGAGAATATGCCATTGCTCTGTCTCTACCCATAATTCACCCTTTCCTGACAATATCACATATTTTTCTAGGCATTGAGGATATGGAGTGAACACGGCAAGCATGCTTGCAATCTTTATAGTGTTTATGAACTCACGTATAATAACGGTCTGCCCAGAGACCTTTTTCCATACTTATTCACCAAAAGTACATAGCTTAAAAACTGACTTCACAGCTACCTCAGAGTTCTGAAAGCTAAGTAGTGGGAACCAATTCTTTCTGACTTGCAACAGAATGAGTTAATTGACATCAGATAGCTCACAAAAATCACTGGAAAGGATGGAGAACCCGACTTTTGGAATAGACAGGAGCAAGTGAGGGGAGGCAGCACAGTATATCACGCTCTAAATCCAGTCCACAGATGACCTTCTGCTCACACTGTCCCCTGGTTCCCGCAGCTGGCTATGATCCTGCCAGAGACAATTCTAGAAGCCTCCACAGCACCGCTGTCCCACAGAATGGACTGGCTGCCCCAGCTACCACTACCAACAGGACTCATTCTCCCATCCCGGCCCTTTGTAACTGTCACTCCTGACTCGGCATCTATGTCTGAGCTCTGATCAACTAAACCCCAGCCACATGAGCACTCAAATCCAATGGGATGGTGAGAAAAGAAGCATCTAAAATTTTCCAGAAGGTTCTGTAGCAGCACACTGAAGTCATGTCATAAAGAATTTCTCAAACACAGGTTGGTAATGAAGTTAAAGGACAGCCCACAAAGAAATATGAAATGCCACTTAGCCATTTACTACAAGTGGCATCCGGTGGGCTTAGTATTCTGGGTGAATCCTTTCATTCAGTCTGTGTAACACATTTGTTCTCTCCTTAGAGGTGGGGAAATTGAGGTTTAAAGAAGTTAAAACCTCTTCCATGACTCTATAAACAGTGTAGCCTGGAGCTGAGCTTCCAACCGGAACCCTGACCACAGAGCCATGCCTCAGCAACCAGTCTCCCCATCTTTCCTCAACTGCCTACACCCCCTCCTTAGGGTTTGGCTGAAGCGAGACACTGTAGTCATCATTAAAATTAAACTTTCATTGCATGTGGTCTTTAAAATGACCATTAAAATTCAGGAAATCCCCTTTCAAACAATGTATCAACATAATTCACCAATGCACTAAACGTCGACTAATGCAGACTGGCTGCTGCACATTGCTGGGAACCTAAACACTGTGCATATCACTCACTAAGCATCTTTTACAGTGCCGGCTTCTTGACTCACTTCAGGCCTATTAGAAATGAATTTCCAGAAACAACCTTTTCAGCCATGATACCTGTCCTTCACTCTTAGCCAGAAGGATACAGAGCCAGGAGAAAGGAGATCTCAAGACAGACCACCTTCAAAAGCACCAACGAACGCGTTAAGACAGTCCCTAAATCTACCCTAGCTTTTTAGCTACTCCATTTTGGAGACAGTCATATATAAACACTTGAGCAATAAGGATCGAGGGTAGGACTGTCCGCCATCTAGGTTGTAACGGTAAATAAACCACTTGAAAACCCGAGGGGCCTGGAGGTAAGGTTTTGTTTTTCAGGCTGAGACCTATCACTACCCAAAGGGAAACAAAGCTGTTTGGGAAACTGCATTAAAATGAATGAGGCTGGGCTTATAGCTCTGTGGTAGAGTCCCTGCCACCATCAATACTGTCAGCTGAATCCAGAATTGGAGTCGGGGTGGGAGGGGGGTGGAGGGGGGGTAAGGTGGGGTGAAGCGGGGTGAGGTAGGGTGTTGGTGGTGCAGAAACAAAAATATCAGGAAGAAGGGCCCGGCGGTGGTGGCACAGGCCTTTAATCTCTGCAGTCGGGAGGCAGAGGCAGTCGGATCTGTGTGAGTTCGAGGCCAGCCTGGTCTACAGAGTGAGATCCAGGACAGGCACCAAAACTACACAGAGAAACCCTGTCTCGAAAAAAAAAAAAAAACAAAATCAGAAAGAAGTATGGTCTCCGAGGACTAGGACATGTTGAAGTGGCAACCCAGGGGAGGGATAACCTGTGTCCTAGCACAGAAGACACAGCTGCTTGTCGATGATGCGTCTCTGAAGGACAAAGGACCACACCTCAGGGACCTCAGACAGACACAGGCAAAACACAAAAGAGCAAATGAAGTGAAAAGGAAGAAAGTAGCAAAGGAAACTGACAGGTCCATGAAAAGACAAACCATCCAAATGCAAGTCCCGAGCGCAAAATCCCGGTTACCATAGACAGTCACGTGGTTTTCTTCTACAGCTTTTTTTTTTTTTTTTTTTGGTTTTTCGAGATAGGGTTTCTCTGTGTAGCTTTGCGCCTTTCCTGGAGCTCACTTGGTAGCCCAGGCTGGCCTCGAACTCACAGAGATCTGCCTGGCTCTGCCTCCCAAGTGCTGGGATTAAAGGCGTGCGCCACCAATGCCCGGCTCTTCTACAGCTTTTTAAATATCCTTGTTACATAACTTCATCCTATCAGTGGACATTCAGGTAAGGCTGTGTTGCCTCAAGGATGTTGGTTTAACTGTTTCTCTCTGTGCTTTCTCTCTCGCCGGAGTCCTAATGAGATTTGTGCATCTTGTTTTTCCTGAGAAGGAAGTTTGGCTTCCTTCTCTAAGCTTTGTCGTGGCTGTAGGTTTCTTTCCAGGATCTAGAAGAGTCCTGTATTAAGCCTGGCGGTGGTGGTGCTTGCCTTTAATCCCAGCATTCAGGAGGCAGAGACAGACGGATCTCTGTGAGTTCGAGGCCAGCCTGGTCTACAGAGCAAATTCTAGAACAGCTAGGGCTACACAGAGAAACCTTGTCTTGAAAACCAAAAAAAAAAAAAAAGAGTCCTGCATTCCACAGATGTATTCACTGCCACATAACCTTGGCAGTAAAAGATGACTTTGAGACTGGGATTCACTTTGTGTCTATCTTTACCCAGAGAAAACCTCTTAAATGTCCAAGAGCATTGCTGGGCTCTGCTTCAAGCTGATTGGCCTAGGGAGTGCACTGACAAGTGTTTAAGGCTAGGAAATAAATCAGAAGCCTGTGCTCCTAGAGTAGCTATTCTGCGTGCAATGAAAGCAGGCCCTCCCTCTCCACTGAGGAAAGAGCATTCTCTCAAACCCGTGGTACCTGCCAGCAGAAGAGGTCACCTTTTGAAACCACATTTGAATTTTCCTTCCCCTCAGCACTTCCTGTCCAACATCATAGCCTGTTCATTTTGTGTGACCTCAAGCATCTTCGCAATAGTGAGTACAAATGAAGTCGTTTCAATACGAATGAAATGAAATAAATATTCTGGTTCTGTCCACAGCTGCTCATATACACTAATCAATTTCCCCTCTGTTCTCCAAACCATCAACACAGTTCCCAAGTGTCCTGTGTGTTCTGTTAGTCCCCTTGGTTCCCATGGAAGGTGATCTCCTTCCTTTACTCTCTCAGATCCCCATTGTCTTTTCCCAGGTGGCCAGTTCAAGACTGCTGACATCAACAGAGCCCATCACATGATTTCCAAGGCCATCTCTCCAAATGTTCAAGGATAGTTTTATTCTTTGGGTAATCCCTAAGTGCCCATGACTGTCCAGACACTGTGTGGGCACTGGGGGACATTCACCATCACTGGGCTCTGCTTTGTTACTTGGGCCCCTAAGTAGTTGAGAAAAGTAATTCTGAAACCAGCTTTCAAAATCATGGAGCTGGAAAAATGGTTCAGCTGAGCACTTGCCAGTTTGTAGAAGACCCGAGCTTGATTTCCAACCATCGTGGACTGTTCAGAACTGTCTATAACTCTAGCTCCTGAGTACTTTATACCTCTGGCCTCTGTGGACACTGGAACTCACATGCACACACACACTCCTCCTTACACATGCACTTAACTTAAATATAAAAAAATAAATCTTAAAAAATTGTGACTTCTAGCTTACCAGGCAGACTCTAACCCACTCTAAAAGTTACATCGATGAACTAAAGCATGCAAAGGCCTCATCACTCTCTGTTCTGTTGGGAGCTCTTCCTGGGAGGCCAGCCAGGATTATACCTTTAGCTTCTATTAGAAAATGCACATATGTGCACATTCATTCAAACAGATGACACAGGGGACACCATCCCTCTTGTTTCATAAGTAGCTGATCTCCCAACCCCAGTCTTGATTTATCGGGGACATTCTGCTCAGTCAGTACTGTTGTTGTTGTTAGCTGAGTGGAGCATGTCCCTTAGCTTTCTAACTTGATCATCAGTCATATAAGAACCTACCAACTTTATATTGTCCCCTTCTCCACACTGAATGTAATCTAATATCTTATATACCACTGTGCTGGCTTGTCTATGTCAACTTGTCACAAACTAGAGTTATCTGAAAGGAGGGACTCTCAACTGAGAAGAGGCCTCCATAAGATCCAGCTGTAAGGCATTTTCCTAATTAGTGATCAATGGGGGAGGGCCCAGCCCACTGCGGGTGGTGCCATCCCTGGGCTGGTGATCCTGGGTGCTATAAGAAAACAGGCTGAGCAAGTCTTGGCAGCAAGCCAGTAAGCTGCAACTCTTCATGGCCTCTGCATCAGCTCCTGCCTCCAGGTTCCTGCCCTCTTTGAATTCTTGCCTAACTTCCTTCGATGATGAACAGCAATATGGAAGTGTAAGCCAAATAAACCCTTTCCTACCCAACTTGCTTTTTGGTCATGGTGTTACATCACAACAATAGAAACCCTAAGACAACCACCATTTGCTGGATCTGGCAATGACTTTCCTTGTGTAAACCTTGAAAATCTCCGGAAATAGTTCTCAAGATTTTCAGAGTCACACAGTCCAAGAGGCACAATGTCAGCCCAACGAAATACCTGAGCTTCTTGTCCTGCATTTACTCTCCCAAAAGTTTTTCCTATCATAAGTTTCGCTTTTGTCCCCCTTCATCAAAGTTCAGTACTCAGAGAACTAATAAAACCCAGGTAAGCAAGCACCCCACACCTTTCATTTTCTGTCTTGTCTTGCTCTTCGTCTGGCTGTGAATGCTCACTCTCTGTCCACTCTCCACTCCTCCAACGTCTCACCTGCGGAGTATAGTTTCACCTCTCCTTTTGGTCCCTTTAAAAGCATTTAATGAAAGCATTAAACTGGAAGGGGGGACATTACTTAGGAGCTGATCTGTTGACAAGTATATGGTGGTGACCCAGAAAGGACTTTGCCTGTAATGTACACTCATGGCCTGGTTTGTGGGTTTTAAAACTTTAAAGATGAAACACAAAAATCTACTTTTAGATTAACTTAATAGATTTCTGTAGAGAAGGAATATATGACCCAAGATATGAGTGGCTACAGACAACACTGTATTACTTCATTGCTGTGTTTCTTTTTTTTTTCCCCTGGGACTATCCATGTGTGCCCCTCTTAGGGCCCTCCTTCTTACCTAGCTTCTCTGGGGTTGTGGATTGTAGCCTGATTATCCTTTTCTTTGCATCTAATGTCCATTTAAGAGTGAGTACATACTGTGTTTGTCTTTCTGGGTCTGGGTTACCTTATTCAGGATGATTTTTTTCTGGATCCACCCATTTGCTTGCAAATTTCATGTTGTCATTGTCACAGCTGAGTAATAATCCATTGTGTAAATGTACCACATTTTCTTTATCCATTCTTTGGTTGTGGGGCATCTAGGTTGTTTCCAGGTTCTGGCTATTACGAATAATGCTGCTTTGAACATAGTTGAGCAAGTGTCCTTGTGGTATGATTGAACATCTTTTGGGTATATACCCAAGAGTCTTGAGGTTGGTTGACTCCAGTTTTCTGAGAAACAGCCATACTGATTTCCAGAGTGGCTGTACACGTTTGCATTCCTACCAGCAATCACTGATGTATTTCAATGAGCTGGTTTCTGTTCTTTTAAGACACTAAAGATTCAGTCAGCACACAGTGTTCAGAAGGAACCTGAGAACAAATTGCAAATGCACTCAAGTTGTATTTGGGAAACAAATGAAGGAAAACCATCTGGATGCTGTTCTTGCTTTAGGCATCTACGGTGTGTGGCAAACCACTGAAGGAAGACTATAGACTATTCAAACAACAACCCTCTTCTCATCTATGGAGATTCTGTGGGCTGCTGGGTTCACTTGGATGGCCCTTCAGCTTCTGTGATTTTGCTTGTGGCAATGACCTTCTGAGGACTCTTGATTCATCTGTACTGTCTACGGTGGCCCAAGCACACACCTTGGCCTTTGTCAGGGAAAGCAAGGAGGCTGATATCTTCTGTCAATCTCCTACCTGCCTCAGACAGCATGCTCAGAAAGCTAGGCCACTCTCATTCTCTCTCTTCCTAGTCTCCATTTATTTTCCCCGGCAGAACATCCATGGCGGCTCGGTGGGCCTCATAGCCTAAGAGCAGAGGTTTCCAGTCCAGTCTTCCCACTTTGGGGTTTCTTAGTCTTTTACTTTCTAAATATTTGAGTTTTATGCAATTTTTTTATCATATTCCCCCACACACAATTCTTCTCAGATCCACATTGGCCTCACAGCTGCTGAGTTTATACATGTAGCTGCCCTGCTGTGTCCAGATGTTCCCTCATAGTAACCCACCACCTCTGCCTCTAATACTCTTCCATAATGATCCATAAGCCTTGGGAGGTGTGCAGGGTGCAGTATATATTTATTCTCTTTAGGACTGAGCATGCTGCAGTCTCTTGTTCTCTGCACCTTGGTCAATTGTGGGTCTCTGAGTTAGTCACCATCTACTGCAAATATAAGCTCCTCAGGTGAGGGTTGGGAGATGCATAGATCTACGGGTATGATGATAAGCCATTAGGAATCCATTTAGTACTAGGTTCGTTAAGCAGCAGTAGTAGGATCTTCTCTAGAGTCTATTGCCTGTCTACTTATAGGCTCTTGGCTGTCTAGCCACAGACTCTTAGCCTGATAATGGTGCCAACAAGTTTCATCTTGTCGAGCTGGACTTAAATCCATGCAGAAAGTGGTTGGCAGTTCCCATGATGCTCGTGCCACTATTTCACTGGCAAGTATGTATTATCAGAGGAGAAAAGAAACCATCAGTGAGACCCAGCTTTGAATTATGAAGGCCACAATGATGCCTGGCTGCCAGGACCTTTTAAGACCTGGGGGGAAAGGTATTCAAGAGCTAAGCCACAGGGCTAACCCAAATTCAATATGGAAAGCAGCGAACACTGGAAGATGCCGTGTGCTAGGAGCCTTCTTCAGAAACCATCAAGTTCTTCCACTTTTACCACACAACGTTCATAAAAGCCACGCTCCTTTGAGTAGGAGCAAACTTCCTCCTATGTAAATAATTTATTTAATCTGATTTTTTAAATTTGACAATTTCCTTAAAGCAGCTAACAGTGTTGTTTTCTAGTACCCTGAAATAATAAAAAATATATGTACTTTCTTATAAAATATAAATACAATTTCAGATTATCTCGACAACTAGAGTCCTGACCTGAAGCAATACTTAGCAAATACAAATTATCATCCTTTATGAGCTAGAGCGGTTTGCTCAACACCTAAATTCATTTTCCAAAAGAACCTTCCATCTCGTATTGAAGTTTGCAAATGCTGTCAGGTTATGAATGCTTTTGTATATAATGAGTCTGTGTAAAGTGGTATGGGATATGTTTTTATTAACATATTAAAACATTAACTTATTGTGTGTGTACAGGTATGTGGCACAGAGGTCACAGGACAACTCATGAGAGTTGGTTCTCTCCTTCCACCATGAGCGTCCCAGGGATCATGAAATTCAGGTCATCCAGCTTGGCAGCAAATGCCTTTACCCACTGACTCATCCTACTGGCCCCTGAAATATGTTTTTTAAAACTTTTATTTGAATATGAAAAGTTTTGTCTCAAAGCATCCCCAGAAACTGACGTCCCTCCCAAAACTTCATAAGAAAAGGGAATTTCTCAAGTTGTCTGTACTGTAGGGGGTCACACTGCTTTGGAGTTTCTTTACGTTCATGCTTTGCAAAATGCTTATGGGAATAAAATCTGTCCCCAACGCATGGAAATCATGGTGATTGAATAACAGAAGGTAACGGTGGTTTTGCTGTCGCTATGTTCCATGTAATGTTCTATGTGCTTTCCACCTCCTTTATAATGAACACAAGTCCACACATGTACCCCATCTTCTTAGTATTGCGCTAAGTAGATTTATTATGACACCCATTTTATAGGTGGGGAAACTGAGTCGTAATAAGCCATAACATTAACTTAGGGTTACGACTTCAGCTTTGCTTTCTACAACTCTGTGGTCTGTGCTCTGTACCACCTTTTCTTCTGCATTTTGAGTAAGTTTCCAGTTTGGAGCATGGGTGCTTCAGCGTGGTTCACAGGTTCATGACTTCAGAGAAAATGAGCTTTAAAAATATACTGCAGTACACCAGGATTTGTTTTTAATTTTTTTTTTATTTATTTTGCTTCTGAGACTGCCCTTCACTGCACAGCTCAGGCTGGCCTCAAACTCACAGTTATCTTGCCTGCATTAGGATTATAAGCATGTCCACTGATACTCAACTACTTAAGTGTTTGTATGTATTTTAGGTAATTTGCTCCTTGTAATAACTTTGTAGAAACAAAGTACTGAAAATTTTGTTGAGAAAAAGAACAACTGTCTTTGTACCGAATGTTTTACAAGCATAAATCAATCTCGGAAGGCACTTCAGGTGATCTTTAGGAAATCACTGAATTCTAAAGAGAGCAATCTGTTTCCTTTTGTGTTTTTCTAAAGAATAGCTTCATGAATCCTCCAAATCATCAGGCTTGTTGTGGCTGAACTGTTCTTTCTCCAGCCTATTAAACATTTACTCAGAGTTCCAGGGATCCGCCTACTTAGAGTACATGTCTATTAAACCCTATATTTCAGTGATAACAAATACCTTTCTTGATTATGCAGAAATATAAATGAAATAAATGGGAGTTCACATTACAGCTTGAATTTATTTATTCTTTTTACACAGTGAAATTCCAACATTAGAAAACTACCCAGGAAAACATGCTGCCTTTGCAAGTCATTTCAAGATAGTAACCTGAGCACCATCCGTAGCTCAGAGGCCCTGATGGAAGGATGAGCATGCTGTATATATGGAAGCTTTGTCCTATATGTGAAGCCTTTTCTTAGACTCCTCACCTCTGCCCATGGAGGGCAGTCAGTCAGCAATACAACCTACAAATGAAAGAATTGAGCATGGGGGCAAGCTAGCTTTGTTCAAAGGCTGCCTCTGCCACTTACTCCCTGTGTGACTTTGGGCAGGTTATTCAACCTCTCCCCATTCCATTCCCTTGTCTTTGAAAATAGGATAGAGGCTGTACATTGTTGTGGAATATCTGTGTACACTGAAAAGATGTGTCTCTTCCTAAGGCACCTTCTGATTGGTTTAATAAAGAGCTGAATGGCCAATAGCTAGGCAGGAGAGGGTAGGTGGGATTTCCAGGGAGAGAGAGGAAGAGGAGGAAGAATCTAGGCAGTGTGTGGATTTTGCCAGAGACTCTGAAGAAGTCGGACATATGGTACAGAACAGAGGTAACTGAGCCTTGTGACAGAATGTAGATTAAAAGCAGTTAATTTACATTACAAGAACTAGTTGGAAAAAAAGCTTAAGCTAAGGCCAAGCTTTTGTAATTCATATTAAGTCTTCATGTTGTTATTGGGGAGCTGGCGGTTCCACAAAAAAAATAGTAATACAAGGAAGCAATACTACAGTACATAGATCAGAGATGCTTGTGGATGGTAAATGAATCTATATACATGATGTGCTTAAGACAGGGCCTGTCTATATGTAATGGTTATAGCTTTTGTCATATCACCTTCATCACCATGACTACCATCATCATCATTGTCTTGTCATCATTATCCCAAGAGCAAAACTCTCAGATGACCCATAGAACAGCTATGCTTTTTAGTTTGGGAATAGAAATTTCAAGTTAGGCTGCCTCTGGGATCTGGAGGGCTGGTCTGGTATCTGACTGCTAGCTCCTTGCCCATTCATCTTAAAACAGTGGTCATTGTTGATTGGTCCCTGCAACACTACACAGACTTCCTTCTAAAGGAGAGAGAAAGCATATTAGCAAATAGGTTTTCTAACCCTTCCCAGCTACCTAGGAATTTGTTTATAAACATGAATAGATACACAAGGATAATCAACACAAGAGAAAGTCAATTTAACTGGCAAAAGAAACTGATTTTATAGAATTGGATTATAATACACAAAGCAAAAGAGAAATAAAAATTATATACGTTTATAATCCTGGTTTTTTTGAATATTAAAAAGAAAAAGAATAGAACTCTGAAAGCTAAAAACACGTCAAGGAGGTTTCTGAAGATAAAGCATCATTCCAACAAGATTGGAGGTTGAGAGAGAAAAGGTAAACCTTAGCTGTCTAATTCATAAGGGCTTCCTGGACAACTAATGGGCCCTAGGGGAAAAAAATGATATGTCAAAATGGGTGGCATATCACTACCAAGGATGAGATGAGCCCAAGTGTCCCATGGCTGAGGAGAGATTTCATCTCGCCCTCTGATGTGGTGTCTGAACACAAGCACTATTAGCATCATTACAGAATCTCAGGACTCTAAAGACTGGTTGAAGATATTAAAGTAAAACCACAGGAGAAGAGTACTTCTAATGCAAAACAGTGGCAACCAGATTGGTACCCAACATCTACTCGGGGAAGAGAGCTGCTGAAGACATCTGTCTTCCGAGAGCCAGCCATTCATCATCTTCGCAGGTGAGGATGTGGTTGCATGGCCTCTGCTGCTAGCCCACAGCAGCCCCCACACAGAAGCTAGACCCATTATGGCAATGACAAGATCTTATTTTTCTAGCGCGGCCCTTTACAACAGAACCCCAGTCATCCTTCAAATTCGTCTTAAATAGTTCCCGGTGACTCCTCTGTGACTTGTAAATTAGTCATCTCGACCACAGGAGGCAGCCGCACAGTCTCTTTTTCCTGCGCATGCCCTATGGAATTGTCAACACCAGGGTCTTGTTGGAAGGTCTGCTATTGGCCAATGCCAGAAGGGGAAGAATGATACAGGACCCAACCGCAAAGGCTATAGCTACACAGTGCCTGGTTTTGCTGCCAGCCCCATCTTAGACTCCTAGTGTAACCTTGATCTCTAAGCCTCAATGTTAAACATCAGTAAATTAGAGATAAAAATAGGACGTATCCCATGTGTCTGTGTGACCAAAATGTGGCAATCCCGCTTCAAACCTTATCACAGTACCACGGTATCCAGTGAAGTGTTGATGTCAGGAGAAGCAGAGCAAAATCCCACATGTCATGTCGCCGATGGCTGTCAGTGTACACACTTGGTGTGCACAGGAACCTGCTCAGGGCGTCATTTCCATCAGCTCCGAAGCTGCACTTGCTTGGGTGACATTTCACTCAAGTGAGGCGCCAGTGTAATTCTCTTGATTTATGACTCCACTTACATTCCCCTTTAAGCACCTATTCTGAGCGGTGATAGAAAAATCAGTGGATTTAGAGCTCTGCTCCCACTTCCCAAGTGACAGACATGTTCCCAAGGGGGCTGGAGCAGCATTATATGCTGCCTAGGGGTGGGAGGAGGGAGTGCCTTGCTTCGCACCACTGAAATGAGCTTTCACATCGGAGGTCCTCAGTCATTGGTGAAGTCAGCTGCTGTGTGTTTATTGACTCCAATCTAAAGATCTTTCAGACCCAGCTTTCTGGTAGCTTCCTGTGTACCTAGCTACAGCCTTGGAGATCTCTCAGAGGTGAGCCTGATCCCGCATCTTTACTGGTCCCAAGGAATGGAGATTATTTGATGGGTGACCTAAACCTCCAGGCTAGCCCCCCAAACTGTTGCTTGTTTCTTGATCTCTGAATGGACCGAAAAACTGTATTTTCAGACTCCCTGCACTGATCTGGATTACTTTTGACTGGGGATTCTAGCCAGGAGCCCCATTTTGGAGCAGCCCACACCCACATGGGCCTTACCTATCTTCCCCTTTCCACTTTTCCCTCTCTGGAAGGGAAGCTATCTCACTTTGGAGGAGAGGAAATGACGGACCATAGGCGGCACGCACCCCTTTAGCCTGGAGGCCATGAAGGACTTATTGCTATTGGCTTCTGAACTATAACATCCCTAAGTAGAGAAGATGCCACTGATGTTGTGGAGAAGGGAAAAGAAAGGCAAGGATGGAAAATCACACCAAGGAGAGTCAAATTGCGGTCTCCATGATCTTGATTAAACCATAGCACCAGACAACAGCTACTGAGAACTTGCCAAATGCAAGGCCTCCCTTATGCACTGCCTGTGTGTTAACCATTTAATCGCCAGAACTCTTTTATCTGGGGAGAATTATTACCGAGTAAATCCTTCTTAGGTGGTGAGTGACTATCTACTATCATCATCGTAGTCATCATCATCATCATCATCACCAACATTATCATCACCATCATCATCACCACCACCATCATCACCATCATCATCACCACCATCATCATCATCACCACCACCATCATCACCATCATCATCACCACCATCATCATCACCACCATCATCATCATCACCATCATCATCACCACCATCATCATCATCACCATCATCATCACCATCATCATCATCACCATCATCATCGTGATGACTTCCTAGAGGGAAGATGGAGGCTTGGACAAGTAACTTACCCAGGCCAGTGGGGATGCCTACTGCAAATCAGGAGGGCAAGCCCACAGTGGGTGGTTCTAGATTCTGGGCCTCCATCTATCCTTCACCTTCATCTTTTAGGATGTGCACCAACAGTTTCTTTGTTTTCCCTCAGACTCGAAATGTAGCATCACAGAAGCAGCAGGGGTCCCCCCAAAATCTTCACCTGTCTCCCTTGCTTCCCTATTATCCCCAAGGGAATATGCTGCCTGTACCTCTCTTTAGTTTTGGATGGAATTTCCTCACTTACGAGGTAATAGACTATTCCTCTGTGAACCCTGCTTATACTCCAGACCACTCTGCTGCCCATGTAAGAACTCATGTGCGTGTCCACCTGAACACACACATGTGCGTGTCCACTTGAACACACACATGTGCGTGTCCACCTGAACACACTTAGGCCCACGTGCTTGCAAATACATATACACATGCATGTAAACCACCCAGCCATGCCCACACACCACAAGAAAATAAACTAATAAATCAAGGATGATACCTAGAGCATAGGGCTATTGCATGTGCTTCCCATAGTGCCTGGCACATAGGCAGTATAAATGAAAAGGTCAGCTCCATCTTTCACAAAAGTCTTCGAGAAGAACATAGCTGCATTCTAATCAGCAATGGTATGAACCTACATTGCATGCTTGGTGTGAAACTTTCTACTGAGGTCCCTTGTCCTTGGCCATTGTTAGTGCTTGATAATGTGTGCAGCACGAACAATATACTAAATATAAGGTGTTTTTCCTTAACAAGCCGTGGCTGCTCTGTTTAGGGTTATGTCTGTTGGGATACAACCACAGTCAAGTCAATCAATTTTCCCCTGGAATTACTGAGCATATAATACTAAATACGCATTTAATAATAATGTCCAAAGCTGCCATTCACCTCCTCACTCTGAACTGACATGGAGTGCAGCCTTTCAGTCTTGTGATAAAGGAATTCTTGCATCGTACGGAACAGGTTACCAAAGTTTTGAGATGCTGATGGTCTAGCCCACAGATACAAGGCAAGCACTGGGCAGAGCGGGACTGAGTACTATAGTGTGATCATTTGAACCCAAAGCTTTTGTTCTCATCGTCATTTCAAAATCAACACTATTAGCCATGAATCATAACGAGGCAACTTTGCTTCTATACTGTTTTCTGCTTCCCAACAAATTGCGTATTAATCTAAGTCACGTGATGCGTTAAGCATTGAAATATAAAATAGACCACGTCTTAACAGGAGTTTTCAAGGCCACAGAAAGGGAAGTCACAGGAGAATTTTCTATCATCTAAGCAGTCACAGAATATTTTGGAGTACGACCCTCAAAGTAAATTATTGAAATCTGGTAAGCCGATTCTATTTACGTCTTCTGTGAATATATTTCCGGGCCTCTTCAGCGGAGTGATAAGGGTTAGGTACTCAATTGACATCTAAATTAAAAAGTCAAATTTCCTGATATGAATATTTCATGGTGAGCAAGTTACTTCTTCACTGGTGTTTGGTATAATACCCAGTAGCCTGCTTGTATTCACTAGTTCCCCAGGGGCTTTAGTTAGCAGACTTCCTGGGGTGCAAGGTGGCTCTTTGCAAATAAAATAATAATAAAATAAAAGCAGACTCAACAGATAAGTGATGCATCACTGTACCAACGTCTTTATGGCTTTAACAGAACGGAACCCCTCGCCCACTCCCTTTTATAGACCTGATTAACATGAAATTTTCTCCAAGCAGATGGAGCGTGAAGATGGCTGCCCCTCGGAATCAGTTGTCTAAGCAAGTTCAACCCGTGCGTTTGGCTTCGCTGCGATTCTTCTGATTGCCTTCTTAGCGTATGCATTCTAGCTAGAGCATATGCCTCTAGGTGCAAGAGGCAGGGAGATTTCAATTTTAGTATCTGTCTTCTTTGTACTTTCCTTGAAGCAATTTGGTTTACCACATGGAGTGAACAAAGCTGCTGTGTATTTCCCGCACCTCCAAAAGAATAGAATAACTATAATGGACTACGCCTTCATTACTGAGTAGATTGTTTTATTTTGTTGTTTTTTCTTTTACTGAAGGGCATAAAAGAGGGGATAATTTCAAACTGGATGGCGCATAAAATACTTTTCAGCATCCCTGCCACTCTTCTCCAAACACATAATGCTTCTCTTAGAGGATCTTATTCCAAATGCAATGGAAATGTGTCTGTTCAGTTGGTTGGTGGATTGGTTGGTTGGATGGTTGTTTGGTTTGGGGTCCCATGTGCTATCTTTCTGTGGGTAAATATAAATTAAAATATAACCTCTGATTTCCAGGATGCAGTCTCTATGTCAAATTTTTGGCTTTCTTTCTTTCTTGGGAGACTAGATTTTCTCTTGTAGTATCTCCATTGAATTCTAACATAGCATTTCGACTTTGCTATACCCTTCCTTATATCTCAGAGATATTAGCTTCATTCACGCCCGAGGCTCTGTGGGAGGTTATGCAGAATCTATTGGTAGGGAGCATCCATGTGGTCTCTGAGAAACGGCTGACAAGAGGAAGGAAAGTTAAGAGGGCAGTAGGAAAGGGGGGTCCTCTGGGCAACGCCGGATCACTTCAGATTATCTTCCATTCATTTTCCCTGGTAGTGAGGACTACGAACAGAGTATTTATAGAGCTGTTTCATCACAATATTTTTGCACATTGAAAGCACAAGGCATCTTTGCAACCTTGCTAACCAACGGTAGTGATCGCATTAGGAATGAACATTTACTGAGCTCTTCCTGATTCCTGACCTGATCGTCACACTGCCTCTATGAATCATTATTTTTTTTTCACGTGATAGATGAGGAAATGGAGGTTTAGAGGAAATGTATAACTTCCTACGGCAGATTCAGGATTCTAATGCGAAGTTCTCTGTGTTTCGAACGCATGCTTTTGGCCATATACTATCTCTACTGGGGGAGGGGAGCAGAGCACAGTGGACCATGGGGTGGAAACTACAGGTTGGCAAGTCTTTCGTGCCTACACAGAGGGCAGGAAGAAGATTGAAAATGAACACAACCTCAGTGTACACGATCAGCACCTGCTGGACCTTACCAGAGCCTCCTGCTGCCCTCTTGGGAGCCTCTCAGTTACAAAGAAAAACAATAAACATGCTTCCTGCGTGTGGGTACCAAGACGGGTGCTCAGGTGAGATGCTCTTGGGTTTCCCAAGATGCCTAGAGAGATCTGAAGGCACCAAATGGCTGGTAATAAGACAGGGAGATTGTCCCTCTGCCTTCATCTCCTGGTGTTTTTTAATTTCATCTTGACCGGTCCATGAGTGTGAAGGGTCCTGGGTTGCTGGACTTGCTTTCTCCGAGCTTGCTGTCTCCCGAACCGCATTTGTAGACAACTACAAACACCTCCCACACCTAAGGCTCAGGGATCATTTCGGAAGAGGGGGCAGAAAAATCGTAAGAGCCGGAGGATCAGCAAGTTAACTATGAGATTGTGTCTCCTAGTAACATCAGAAGCTCCACCCATAGAGTCTTGTTAACATGGCTGCCTAAACATGAGCCGAACAAGGACAGCGATAGACATGCTAAAGTGAATGGGGAGAAGACCATGAGGCCTCAACCCTACACAAAGAACTACAGGCAACTAAGGAATGTTGAAATCAGTAGAGATAGTTTTCCCCAGGAAAGAACACACCAATTGGTTATACCAAATGGTCAGCCCTGAAAACATACATACTAGAAACACTGTACGGACTGAACAAGTTATATTTAGGAACATCCATATATGCACTTAACACTTAAAAAAGGGATCATGGATTTGAAAGAGAGCAAGGAGGGGGGCACATATGGGAGGGCTTGGAGGGGGGAGAGGGAAGGGGGAAAGGATGCCATTATAATCTTAAAAGTAAAAGAAATCATTTAAACCAAGAATAATTAGAAAACAAGAGTAGTAACCAAGAGCAGGTGGGTGGTCAAACAAAATGTTACTGCTCAGTAGCATCCCTTGTGGCGCATGCTGTATTCAGGAAACACAGAGGAAGAGCTGGCTATCCCGATGCCCCTAAATCATGGTTCTTTACTTTCAGTTGGGTCCATTTCTTCCTCGCCTTGGGAAACAGAGATGAGCGGCACTGGCCACACCCACGATGGAACCAAACCAAGCTAAGTGGAGGCAAAGACACCAGCTGTCCCCTGCCTCCTGAATCCAGAGCCATGCTTGTTTCGGGGCTTGTCCCTCACCCCTTAACTCCCGTTTTAGTAGAGTGTTTTGGGTAGGTGCTTTTCACATGACTCCGGCCTTTCCACTCTGTTCCTTCAGTTATTTGCCGTTTCTTGAACACCTCCTACATCCACTCCCTTTCTCTGTCTTGAAGTAAATCTTCCTCAGACATCCACTGAGGGCACTGCCCTCTCTCTCAGAACCGCCTTCAAATCAAACTCAGACTGAGGTGTGCCCACCAACTACTACTCTTAGGACCATCTGTTTTCTTTGCCCAGAAGACCCCAAAGCATTTCTAGGTCTTTAAGTATCTTTGAGTCACCTGGGAAGGGTGCATTTAAACTCACTGAGGGCAAAGTGCTAAGATTGACTTTTAGGTACTCAGTGGCAGCCATAGATGTGAAGTTTACTCAGGGAGGGGTTCTTCGTGAGTAATCCATTGAAGAATGCCTTTGAAAGGCATTGGCCTTTTCTCTTCCCTCTGTAACCCAGTGTCTAAATGTGCTAGAGTAATTATAAAATATAACAGAGAATGGCTGCTCTAGGAAAAAGCTTCATGAGAGCGGGACTTGTCTGTGGTCAGCAGTCCATCTATATTACTTGAGACACAGTGGTCTCCGATAAAATAGAGAGGACTACTTGACAAAGTCACACAGAGATCAAATTAGATGGCGAACTCAGCCTGGAGCAGATGATTTCAAAGTCATCTTCTCGAGGAGATTGTGTGGCCTGGTAAGAGTGTGGGGAATTGAAAATTGCAAAACGACATTGAATTCATTAAGTTGCACTGTAGCCAATACGGTGTGTGTGTGTGTGTGTGTGTGTGTGTGTGTGTGTATGTGTGTGTACCAATGGCTAAACATCAGTGCTATGTTCAGAACTGAGGCCACGGAAGGGAGAGTAAACTGGAGGTGATGGAGAGAATTTCCAGAGACCATTTATTTCATTCCCAGTTAGCATCTAAATGGTCCCCTAAAAGGACTTAGGATGATATAATGGAGAGAGCATGCTGCAGTCAGCAGAGACGGCAGAAATTCTTGGGTTGCCTCAGGTGACCGAATGACCTTGGACAGCTGAACATTGTTGAATCTCTGCTTCTTTTAAAGTCAACACATGTGAGAAAATACGTCAGTCATCTTGTGCCTCGTGCAGACCGACCTCTTAAGGACTCCAGGAAAATGTTGCTTCATGCCTCAGAAGGCTGAGGGCACACTAAATAATTTGAAGACAGCCCTTCATTTCCTTTAGAGCCGTGGTTCTCAACCTTCCACATGCTGCAACCCTTTGATACAGTTCCTCATGTTGTGCTGACCCCCAACCATCAAATTATTTTCATTGCCACTTCATAACTGTAATTTTGCTACTGTTATGAACCGTAATGCAAATTTTTGTGTTTTTTTCTGATGGTCTTAGGTGACCTCTGTGAAAGGGTCATTCGACCCCCCCCAGGGGTGGTGACCCACAGGTTGAGAACTGCTGCCATAGAGTCACCTATTTCAAATTTGTTAGCCTCATGTGTTTGCACATTTTGTACTTCCACTGAAATCAAACACCTTTTACTTATTTCTTTTCCAATGTTTTACTTACTATCAACTGGATTATCAATTGAAAACCACTGGTGTCAAATCCTTACTTTTTCAATAACTCTTGATACATTTGAGCTCATTACCCAGTCCCTCAGGTCCCCGCTATAAAACACAACCCCCACCACAGGTCCAGAAAGAAATGAGATCCCTTAAGCAGTCAGAGCATCACTGCTTTTAACCTGCACAAAGACGGGGGCCTTGTTTTCCTGCTGGCGAGGAAGAGCCTAAAACATGGATAGGAATTCTAAGCATGGAAGATACACACCAAAGCCAGATTAGGCATGGTGAGTATTGTCTCCTACAAAATGAAGGTTAAAACCCTTCCCAAGTCTTTCAGGTTTAAAATAGTTATTTCACAGTTGACTTGAAAGGTGGATGGAAAAAGAGGAATCTTGTCTGCCAATGGGTGGTGCCTAAAAGTAGGATTCTTGGGTAGATTTTCCAGGTAATGGCTAGGTCTTAATCCATGATGAGTCTCAGGACCCAGGGTCACATCTGAGTCCTGATAATATTTCATTCCAAAAATCAAATGTTTCCACCTGAAATAAATACATCCCCACACGCTCCTGTGTTTGTAGATGGGGTCATTCTTTAACAATGACCCCGATGCTGCCATTTTCTTTGACGACAGACATGCGTATGTACATGTCCACATGGCATAAATGTCTAAGAAGACATGGGGAAAGCATCTGAAAACGTGAGTATTGTTTTCCTTCTTTGTATCGTGGTAAGGATGATAGAACTTCCCTGTAGGACTGTGTTCTACTAATGAGTCAGCAAATAAATATAAGGCACTTAAAATATGACTGGTCTGTAGTGATGGTGGCCCTCAAATGGATGTTTTAAATGCTTAAAGGAGCTAGAGTTGTAGAGTGAAGAGTCTCTGTCATCAGGCAGACCTGCTTTGAGATCCCAGCTCAGTTGTTTTATGACTGCAGCTCTGGGCAATGGTGTGTGTGTGTGTGTGTGTGTGTGTGTGTGTGTGTGTGTGTGTGTACATGTATGTGAGCACCTCAGATCAAACCTCAGTCTTAAGATTGCTAAACACGTACCTATCCACTGAGCTACACTTCCAGCCTGAGCAAATTTTAAAAATTTTCTATCAGTTTGTTTGTTTGTTTGTTTGTTGTTGTTCATTGGTTTTGTGGTTGCTTTGGATTGGGTTTGATTGGATTTAGTTTTGTGAGGCAAAGTCTCCCACTGCAGTCCAGGTCAGCCTCATATTCACTGTATAGCCCAGGCTGGTTTCAAATTCACAGCAGCCTCTTTGCCCCAACGCTCTCAGCCTGCTCTCCCATGTAGACAACCTGGACCTGTTAAATTTTCAGGTAAATTAATCATTCTTATTCACCGGGCTTGGTGACTCACTATGAGATTCCCATGACCCTTTGACTTGAAAGAAAGTATTGATTTAGAACTGAGGTGGTAGGGATGGGAATTCTGGAAGTCAATGGGAGTTTTCCCAAAATATAAATCCTTAAGGAATTTGAAAAATACCCACTTTGCCCTCTCTTTTCCATTTTGAACATTATTTCTTTACATGATTGATAATTAAATCGATTTAAAAATAGTTCAGCTAAGTAAAATGGTTTGAAAAGTTACTTTAAAATAAAATGGATAGAAACCAAAAAGAGCAGGCTGAAAAGTACCTATTTACCCCTTCCTTTTGAGGGTGAGGACACTGTGTACCAAGGTGGCCTGAAGTCACGGGCTGAGGAAGTATGAGTCTCAGAGTGGGTTTCATTCATTACTACTGTATTTCTCTATTAGAACTCTATAAACAATAAATCCAAGGGGCCGACTGACCCAGCCTGAGTCCATACCTGCTGGAGAAATGGGAATATTTTGTTCATTCTCTGGTTGAGTCCTTCGGTCAGCGAGCCCCATCTTGATCTGTTTGGCTGAGGCTCGTCCTTGATGCCTAGTAGTTCATGACAGTGCATTGATTTTGTTAATGCCACGTGGGGAAACTCAGTTAATTATTTAATGAACCATTGTGGTCTTCAGCCCCAGGAAACCTGAGCTAAAACACCCATCGATGCTCTCCCTCTGCCCCCAGAACAGCAATTCATTTGCATAACCAACCTCGGGACTATGCCCTCCAAACCCTTGAGGGCTTTCAAGCAACTGTTCAATTGTTGGAGCTTCGGACATTTTATGAAATAATCCACAGCGCCCTTTAGATACTGAGAGCTCATGCTCACGGGACATTGGCAATATTCTAAGGTCCTTTAAGGTTAATGAAAAGCAATCATTTAATTACAGTTGTTCTAGGTTTAGAAATATGTCCCTTGGTGACAGGGGATGGTTACCATAGACTCCAAAGATTCAATTCTTCATGTTTAGATATAATTCCCAATGAGTACCAGTGTCTTCCAAAGGATCTAAAAAATAGTTCACAGCATCTCAATGGGGCTGATTTAGTTGCATGACTGTATCAATATTGAGAGGGGCCTATGAGGTGCTGTGTGACCAAGTTCAACTCAAACAGCATCCTGGGTCAGTGTTGAAGCCAGCTACACCAAGATCATTTCCAGAGAGAATGCCAAGTGCTGGATCTCTGTTTAACAATAGTAATGGACTGGGTTCTGATTAGCCCAGAGCTAACAAATGTCCACTGTTCTAGAAGAACCCACGAGCCACAGAGGACAGAAAAACAAAATCAAGAACCTTTCATCAAGAAGATGGAGGCTGAGAAACTGCATAATGAAAAACAGTTTTTTAATACTTAGGACACTAAATATTTTGCATGTATGACCATCTTAATCTACACATTTCTGACTACCATTATTGAAATTTTGAAAGTGATTTTAGCAGTGGGAATTGCTACTTCATAGAAAAGGCAATATCTTTATAGGAGTCTCTACAAGAAGAGGCTGTATCTATAAAAATTTTATTTAGTTAAAAAGACTTGGATGTGCGTGTGTAGATAAAGTCCAAAAAAGCTAAATGTGAAAGTCCATTGACAGCTGGTGATGTAACTCATTTGGGGGAATACTAGCCTAGCACTCACAAAGCCCTGAGTTTGGTCCTCAGAACTGCATGAAACTACTGTGTTCAAACACACCTGTAATTCCACCTCTTGGGAGGTGGAGGTGGGAAAATCAGAA
>CABHPQ010173342.1:9629-49051 GCA_902168405.1 Peromyscus aztecus
AGTGATTGCAGGTAAAGCGGGAAAGTTGATACTGAGAAGAAAATCTGAAAAGATGCTGACCCATTGAGTGTCCGAGTTCGTGTCTTTAAATTTTTCTATATTTCTGTATATGGAAAGAGGGCTCAACGAGTAAGAGCACTGGCTGCACTTCTTGGAGATCCAGTTTTGATTCCCAGAACTCATATGGCCTCTCACATCCGTCTGTAACTGTCATCCCAGGAGATCCAATACTCTCTTCTGGCTTCCACAGGCACTGTGAACACGTGATGTACCCACATAGATACTGGCAAAGAACCATACACGCAAAATAAATAATACATTAATTAAAAAACACAAAATAAAATAATTGCATATTTCAGAGGTACCTTACATGTTTGTTCCTCAATCCCTTATCCAGCAGACTGAGATATTCTTGATTAAACAGTAGCAATTATGGAAGTTTTAGAGACCACATGCCCCACCAGCAGGAGATTTACAGATCATATGCAATGCTATAACTGTGATTTAGTTCCAGATATCAGAGTGGATATGTCCACCAAACAAACAAAACAACAAAGAAGATAAAAAAAGAAATCAATCAAATATTGTCTCCATTATCTGCTCAGCTCCCATAATCCACTGGGCTCCCAGTGTCTGATTGCTGACCTGCCTCCATTTCTCACAGACCTTAAAGAAGGGCTCAACAGACCGGGAGAAGATTGAGTTCTTGAAGGAGGCACACCTGATGAGGTATTTGCATAGTTCATGCAGCCATTTTCTCTGACTGGTGTGGATAGAAAGCGTTTATTTCTCTGTGTTGGATTTTTAACATCCCAATGATTGGATCATTCTGAAAATAAGCGTGAACAAAAACTTTCAAAGGAAATACATCCTTAGTATTAAGTATTCTCCAGAAACCAATCTAAGGAGCCTGGGTAGGTAGTTCCCAGGCAAAAGAACCTCCCATCTCTTATCTTTAGTTAGGAGTGTATTCTGCAAGTAAATTCTGAAGCTCTTTTGCTTTTAAAATGTACCTATTCTTAATGAGGGATAATGAGTCGATCAGACCCAGGAAGAATGCTCTTTTATGAGTTCTGATGTTATCAAGAATATCTCTTGCCCAGAAAACTTGTCATCAAGGTTTCAGTCTGCAGCAGTCAGGAGAACCGCTCAAGGACATCTCAAGGAGAAGCAGGAGGTAGAGGCTCACAGGAAGTCAAGCCGGGTCCTCTGATTAGGCTGGGGCGTACTCACGCTAATGACTTCACAAACCAATGAGGCTCACACCTGAAGATCTGAGTTGTTTCCCTAAAAGGGAGCGGATATAGGTCATAATTGTGATGACACAGACATGCTTCCAAACATCTTTTGAAGGAGGCTATTAGTCAAAATTGCTTTCTTTCCCAATCATCAAACCCCCCCAAAATGAGAAACATTATTTCTTCTAAAACCACTTCTAGTTTACTCAGATGCTCTGGCCACTAGGGGTTGCCATGTTCCCTCCTGAAGGCAAGCACACCGATGGGCTCTTAGGCAAGGAAGCTTTCCCTAGTCAGAGGAAGTCAGTGAGTGCTTGGAAAGGACACCTTGGGTAAAGAACTGCTCTGTTCCACGAGGACCCCCGCTGGGACCGCTGCCACTGTCAGGTCGTCCAGCTTGTGTCCTTTTTTTCACCTTTCAGCAAGTTTAATCACCCCAACATTCTGAAGCAGCTGGGAGTCTGTCTGCTGAGTGAGCCCCAGTACATTATTCTGGAACTGATGGAAGGCGGAGACCTTCTGAGCTACCTGCGAAAAGCCCGGGGGACGACGGTAGGTGGTGGGGTCTGCTGTATTGACTTTGTAAAGCATCCTGCTAGGCTTGCCTGTTGATTTTCTTCAAGTTCAGTGTGCAGTAGCTCCGGCTGGTGGGAGAAGCTTTGAAGGTGGCTATGGAAAGAAAGTGTTTCTTCTTGTCATGTTAGATTAGGGTATTGGAACCCTGAGCTAATATTTGAACCTGGTTTTAGTACTGAATGAAAAAACAGATCTCTTGTAAACAAAGGCACACCCCCAGTAAGGATTGTGTGGAATTAGAAACGCATATCTCTTAATTTCATCTACTCTGTCTATCCCAAACTCTGTTTTCAGTCTTGAAGTATACTAAAGTTTGTAGTTGGGTGGATCTGCTGACCTTGATCTTGCTAGGCTGAGCCATTCTTCAGGATGACAGAGCTATTTGGATTTTTAAAAATTTGTTCATTTTTCCCTTTTATTGAAAATAGATTTTTTTGGTCATATATGTCCTGATTATGGTTTCCCCTCCCTCTGCTCCTCCCAGTTTCTTCCCACCTCCCCTCCCATCCAGATCCACCCCCTCTGTCTCTCAGTAGAAAATAAACAGACTTCTAAGGGATAATTAAGATAAAATAAAACAAAAACTAACAGGTCAGAATTGGACAAAACAAACAGAAGGAAAAGAGTCAAAATGAAGGTCCAAAAATCAAATATAGATGTAGAGACCTACTTGTTCACACACTCATGAATCCCACAAAACACTATATATGCAAATGATCTGTAGGGTAAAAGAGAGAAAAGGGAAAAAAAGTAGATAAATTAAGAAAAGAATTCCTGAGATGATGTTATAAGACAAGGAACCTCCAAAGATGCTGTTGAATTTGTTTTCTGTTGGCCATCTATGCTGGGCATGCGGCCTAAGAGGGGTTTGTTTCCCCAATGAGACTCCCTTAAAGAAAAGTAAACATTCATTCTCAAGCGGTTATCAATTGGAGATAGCATCTCCATTAGGGGTGGGGGCATGTGTCTATTTCCCCTTTTGGCTCTAGGACCCCATCTGGCACAGACCCTCTGACTGCGGTCTCAGTCTCTGTGAGTTCATATGTGTGTCTATCTGTTGACTTAGAGGCCTTATTTTCTTGGTGTCCTCCATTGGCATCACAAACTTATTTGGACTGACACAAGACTCTTGACCTCATGTCTCCTCTCTCATTCTGTCTACTGAGTGTCTGGTTTGCTCCCCTCGCCCAGATAACCCCCGCTCTATAATTCAGCTTTCCCAGCGTGGTTCCAGTTTATCCATCCTTCTGTTCCCAGTGCCCGGCACAGTGCTGATCCTGGAAATTCTGGTATGTTGGACAGAGCCAGGAAGTGACCTTCCTGCAAGATCCTCCTTTATACCTCAGACAAGAAGAGGCAAAGCACTCAAGTTTAAAACCATAGATTTAAAACACTTTTTTTTTCTTAATCTAATTAAGCACTGCATGACTAAACAACATATATAGCAAGGTGAATAGTGTGAAAACCACGAGACTGTGCGTGGTTTCACACATACTTCCAGGTCTGCACGTCTTTTGGTATTTACCTGTTTTCTCAAATACAGTGCTTATTCAGAGGCACGCTGACTCTTCATCTTGAAGGGAAATCTAGTCACTTCCTAGAGTGGAAGAGACTTTATCACGGACTTCTTCACGTCCCTGCCCCACGGCTCCGGGCATCACACACAGGAGAACTTTCCCCATTCTCCAATGGGTAGCGCATTTCCCCACTTAGCAGCATCTGGGTTTTCATTTGTATGACTTTTCGCCACAACATGCAGCTGAGTCAGTCTTGTGATTGTGGCGTTTGTTTTATTTTGTTTTTTTCCCCGATCTTGGACTAGTTCATAATCACTGTCGTCTTCATCTTCATCTGCTTTTTCTGTTGACTCCCTGACAGGATGTGTCAGTCTTCTCAGAATGACAACTGAGCACCTCAGTTTGTTTCTTGGATACTTCCTCCCAGGAGCCAATGCAGGTGCTGTCCCAGGCTAACCATACGTTTGCTATTCTCAGGCTCTCCTTCCTGTTCATCTTGGTGGCTCCCTTCATCTTGCCCATACTGAGTGAGCCCCTTACCGTCCATCACACGACTGCTCTTTCCTTACTTCGGAAAGCATGCACTTGTGCCAAAGATTTGCTCTTTTGTGTCTTTAACTTTTGGGGACAACGTTCTGATTCCTGCATTCATTATCCACTGATCTGCTTTTTTTTCCCCCCTTACTAATTGTTGCTTTTCATTTTTGAGATTAGAATATAATCCTATCATTTCCCCCTTCCTGTTTCTCCACATAAACTTTCCCATATATATCTCTTCTTTCTCTCTTTCAAACTCATGGCCTCCTTTTTTGTTGATGATGTTATATACATATACATATATTTGTATATATATTTGTATGTATATGTATATATTCCTAAATATGTAAGTACAACCTGCTCAGTCTGTGTAATGTTACTTATATGTTTTCAGGGTCTCCTGAGGGCTGAGATTAAAGGGGTGTGTCACCATGATCTGCTGTGATGACTGGTTTCAGGTGTACGTCAGTCCTTCCCCTGCTTTTCTTTCTGGCTGAGCAGAAGATCTTCCAGGGCCTTATCTTACTCTCACCATGGAAGACAAGACGCCGTTGGGTGCCTTGTCCCCTGATGACAATACTAATGTTGTCACTCCGTCATTTGTGCTAATTCCCCTGTGACCAGTCACCTCCACACAGGAGTACTCAGAAGCATTATGCTAGAAGCTATAGAACTGAACCAAAATATTGACAGAAAAATGCAAACAAATCACATAAAAGTCAACGGCTGCTTTCTAAATGCAATTGAACTGGTCAACATTTCATTGGGTAGCAATGGTAGAACCGTGGAGACTGTGGCTTTAGGTCTAAAGGAACTCGTTCCTGCATGGAGGCCATAGTTACACATTCTGTGTGTCTTTCTACGCCATTCATGTAAGGGAGAAAGCAGAAAGACCATTTAGAGTAGTTTAGAGGGTTCATTGCTGGAGCATGGAGTAAGGAGAGTGATTTCCAGTTTGGGAGGACGGGGAGGACTACCTGGAGGACGTTTAGGATGAAATCAAGGCAGGAAATGTAACAGTAACAACTGTTTTTTCATTGAGTGATTAACATTTGCAGGGATAGACCTTGACCAAGGTTTAATATGACAGGAGTTTAGCAAGATACGACCAGTGGCAGGTGATGGCAGCAGCATCTAATGTTACGGAGGCTACATATGGGGTGATGGGGTGTCCCAACTTGTTACAAGGAATAAGAGACATGGTTAGGGATTCAGGCAGGCCGGTGGGTAGGCAGCGTCATGGAAACCTTATCGGAAGGGAACGGGGTGTTAGTTACCAGCATGAAGTTTAAGAGAGTCATAAAGTGCTTAGGAGTAAAGTGGGGTTTTCCCATAGCAAAGTAGGGTTATGTTCACACAGCAGCTAGCTAGCCAGTCGGGATGCCTGGCAGGATTCAGACATAGGCCACAACATCGGTATCTAGTGGACCTGAGCCAGACTTGGAAGGGATGTGATTAAGTGCTTGTTTTATATATAAGCAGTGCTACACATCTTTTTTCAGTCTTAAAGATCAGTTGTACTATGTTCATTTTACATATAAGAAAACTGCCTACTTGAAGTCAATTCAAAGGATTAGCAGCAGAACTATATTTCTCATCTACAGATATAATGTATCACCATGAGTACTTGTATATTTTCCTCATGAGTTATTACAGTCCTAATAAAGACTCCTTTAGAGCAGCAGGCCAGAACCTGGTGAATCAGCCACAGATAGCGTTGCATGGGGCCTTGGTGGTATTCCGTCCCAGAATATGAAGACGACCTCCATTTCTATGATGAGAGGGAGGTGGTGGGGTAGCTCGTGACAGCACCTTTGCATGAGTAATTGACAGATTGTTCAGGAGTCGTTTGAGATGCTCAGTGAGGGATGTGGGCGATATCAAGAATAAGGGTCTATTCTAGTGAGGAAAAAGCCGGAATAAACAAGGAGGGTTGAAAAACACAAAGCGGATCTAAGGAAGGACAAATAGTTCAGAAATACTGAAGTGCAGCTTCTGAGAGGAGAGGCGAAGGGGAAATTAATGGGCATATAGAGAGTCTGATGCAGCCTGGGGCCGCCATGAGCCTGTGCCCAACCTCTGATAATGGGTTCTACAGGAAGTTAGGCACAACAGGGGAGCTAATGAAAAGACAAGAGGCTGGACACACGGGAAGTCTTTGACTCCATCAGATTAGGGCTGAGAAAGGCCTGGACCAAGGTCATTGCAGGGATATGAAAAGGCTCAATGTATGACTATGGCCTCCAGGCAGGAACTTTGAATTTTCTCCATATGCTACTAATAAAAATTTTGACCGTCTTTTCTTCCCCACTAGAATTCCTTTCAGTGAGTATAAGCTCATCTATATTTCTGTTGGCACTTATAGATGAAAAAAAAAAAGTTTTCCGGAAAGATAGTTTTCCTAACAATTTACAGGGTGGGAGGTTCTATGTGGAACAAGCCCATTGTCCTGACTAATGTAATCAAAGACCATTGACCCAATCATTAATCTAGCTAGCACGGGTTATTTTTAATAGATTATTGCTACTACTGTGTGATCAGATACCATTTATTTATTAAGTGCTTATTGTATGTTGGCAATATTGTATATCTTATTTTGAATCTTGAAAAGTCTGTCATAAGATGCCCATTTTACATTGCAAGAAAATTGCCTAATTAATGAGCAAATTCACAGAATGGACAGCAGAACTAGATTTCAAATTTATAAATATAGCTTGCTACCATGAGTCCTTGTAACTATAATAAAATTCCTTTAGAACACCATATACAAGAATACACATTCATATATACATATGTATTCATATATATTCAGACATATGTGTCTGTATTTTCTGCCAGGTGGGGAAGTACTTAGAATGTTTCCTTTATCTCTTACAGTTTCATGGCCCTTTACTCACCTTGGTTGACCTTGTAGAGCTGTGTGTAGATATTTCAAAAGGCTGTGTCTACTTGGAAGAGATGCGCTTCATTCATAGGTACTATGATATTTTGGATACAAGGTTATTGGGTGGTCACATGACAATCATGTGTAGTCTGGGTCTCCCACACTATAGAGTTAAACAGTTTCAATCCTTCGAAGGAACAGTATTACTGCAAAGAGTCTCTGTGTTAGTTACTTTTCTCATTACTGTGACGAAATGCCTGTCAAATGTAACTTAAAGAAGAAGGGAAGGATTTATTTTGCTTGTAGTTGGAGAGAACAATGCATCATGGTGGGGGTGTCATGCTAGCAGGGGTGTGAGACAACTCATCATATCATCTCTGTACTCAGGAAGCAGAGGGAGGCGAATACTGGTGCTCAGCTGAGTTTCTCCTTTTTTATATAATCTGGGACCCTACCTAGTAACTGTTCACAATTAGGGTTAGGTTTCTCCCACCTCAGCTAACCATATGGAAACTCCCTTACAGACATGCCCAGGGATCTGTTTCCTGAGTGACTCTGAATCCTGTCAGGTTGTCAACTGACGTTAGTCATCAGACGTCTCCCTTCTTTCCAGACCGTCTAGCATTACTTGTGTGATTTCTGGAATGCTGTTTACCATTATCAACTGTAACTTCTGCTATAGGGATCTGGCAGCTCGGAACTGCCTTGTATCTGTGAAAGACTATACCAGTCCTCGGATGGTCAAGATCGGTGACTTTGGACTGGCAAGGGAAATCTATAAAAATGATTATTATAGAAAGAGAGGAGAAGGCCTGCTTCCTGTTCGGTGGATGGCTCCAGAAAACTTGATGGATGGAATCTTCACTTCTCAGTCTGATGTATGGTGAGCTAAACAGGACACAGAAAAATGGGGGCAAAACTGCCAAATATCAGGATGTATAATTTTGCTCTTTTAAGAAAATTAATTTATTCTCCCCCCCCCCCACTGTGTATGATATGTATGCAGGGACGTTAATGATTCACCCGGGCTGGTAGTTGAAGAGAACTATTATATGTCTCAAGTCCTTTACACCTCTCTCTCAATTTTTTATCGTTTATCTTAAAATTGTACATGAAATAGACTCATTTGTTTCAACATTTTGCTATACACCTAAGGTGTATATGTTTGCAACTAGTAGAAATGGAACTTATCAGCAATGTTTGTGGAAGTGCCCCAATATTGAATGGGGGATGCTTCTACACTAGTTTATAGATAGACTTGAAGTAATGGATCATAAAAAACCATAGACATTGAGGAAGTTTGGTCTCTTGATTATTTGAGTTTTGTTTATTGTTCCCAACTTTTGATTAGAGCTCCTAAAAGTTTATGGATTTGTTCAGTGAATTTTAAGTTGTTTAAGCCATAGGAAAAAGAATCACATAGGAGAAGAAATTTTGCCCTTAGCAATCCATTTCTATTCATAACTTTCTTCTCTGTGTTTGTCATTATTCTATCCTCTTCACATTCAGGGAAGGGGGAGGAAATGGTGACCAGCTCTCTTGCTCACCTCCATGTACGTCTGCATGTATTCACGTGTGCTTCTGTCTCTGTGCACACGTGTGCCTGTGCATGTCCCTGCGTGTAGGTCTGGGTCTTCATGTGTGTGCCCCCGACGAAGACTTTCTGTCATCTTTGAAATGCGGCTCATCCACAGTGTCTTGTTCTACTTTTTCTTAATATTAGCCTCCTTTTAAGTCTCCGATTTGCTTTTTATAAGGCCAATAATGCCAATCACAAAGTAGGTCCCTGTAGCCCCAGGAACAAGGATGCTGGAGAAGCTACTGTAAACCTGATGTTTGTAATAAACGTAATTAAAGAGAGCCCTTTAACATCCTAGGTCTTTCGGGATTCTGGTTTGGGAGATTTTAACTCTTGGTCATCAACCTTATCCAGCGCATTCCAACCTTGATGTTTTAAACTATGTGCAAGACGGAGGGAGACTGGAGCCACCAAGAAATTGTCCTGACGATCTGTAAGTTAATTATGTTAACATAAGCACCTCCAAAACAGAAACATGTGCACACACAGTCTAAGGGCTCGTTGGCATGGCCTGTTAAAAGAGAACCTGGGATTTATATATTTGTGCATCCCACATAAAATACAAACTGAGGATGGGATTTAATTTATGTATGGCTTTGTTTTTACATATGCATGTAAGTATTTTGCTTCAATACAAAATTTGGGGGAGTATAATATATTTGTAGTCATAGTAAGTAAATTCAAATAAATAAATATAAGATTCTGTGTGTGTGTGTGTGTGTGTGTATACTTCATTTTACTTTGAGAGTCTTTATTTGGATACTATCTTGTCCTGTGTCTTAAAATATTCTACTAAATAGGAATATATTAGTTAAAAGTTGGATTATCTTTTTTATATAGCTTATACTGATCGATGGGATATAGTATTACTAAGAATTGTACAGATTGATTTGTTTATACACTTAGCCCCAAATTCCTGTGTATTATTAAGAATTATAGAGATTGGTTTGTTTATACACTTAATCCAAAATTCCTGTGAGTGACTTGGCCAAATTGATTCTAGCTACTACTGAGTTCTAATAGTTACCTGCCCCCCCCCCCAAGTGTGAGTGATTTGAGCTTAATTGCAAAAGAAAAAAATTTCAGCTATGCTGAATACAAATTCCCTTCCCATGGACATTGTCCATAAAAATATTGTCTTGGAACTTTTTCCAAGGGGTGTTTTACCTAAAAGGTTTGTAAAAAACAAAACCAAAACAAAACAAAAAAAAAACAAATAACAAGCAAGTATAAACATTGTATATACTGCCAAGTCAAACATCGTGTGTACAGATGTCTTTATGCCAGGGCCACAGCTCTTGTGCATCTTGGAATGTACTCTGAATGAGAAAATAGAGGCGGCAGTCAGATGGCCAGCCAGCACGTAATAAAGTGCTAAACTGTGTGGTACACACAAATGCAAAAGGAATTAGCAGTATGCGGATGCACACCACGGTTGTACTGCCTTGACGGTGCCGTGTTATTTCGAGGACTATTTAGACTTGAGCCAAAGAATGATTAAGAGCTGGGCACCTTGGTTGGATGTTGTACTGGTGAATGTTTCTGCATTATTTCAATCTTCTGGCTAGAAGATATAAGTTACCACATGTTTCTGATTCAGCCTTTAAACTTCGCTGGTATATACACACTTGGCCACATTTGGTAGCAGCACCTTAAACTGATTCAATGAGTCTTTTGTGGGGAGGCAGAAAAAATCTTTAACTTAAAGAAATTAGATGAAACATTTAATTTAGTGCTAGAGGCAAAAAAACCTAATATGTACAAACACGAAATAAATTTTAACTCCTTAGTTGGAAAACTCATCACTATTTTCTAGCTCCTATTCATCTCTCAAACACTCTCAAGTTCTTTCTAGAGTCTTAATTACATAAAAATTTCCTTATGCTTTTATAATTTTGTCTTTCATGTTATTCCCTTCCAGCAGGGGTAGGCAACACGTGTCATCAAAATCATGCAATATTTTTGAGTAGGCTTTTAAGGAATAGATGGTGGAATTATACAGTTTTACTGTGTTCACGTGTTTTGTTTTGGAATGAGTATAAACTGATATGTTGTGAAATAGAAAACATAAGCATCTTAGGTTTTGCTCTATTTCAAGGTATTAAAAACTCAAGGAGGAAGCAGTACTAGAATGTTTTTTATTAGGAGTGGGGGAAAGGATAACATTTTCTGTGCTTTTATCTTAAATTAGCTTCTCAGTTAAACATATTATTGACCTAATTGTTTTCCTTTTTGTAACTGAAAATAGATTTTTTTCCACATGATATATTCTGGTTATGGTTCCTCCTCCCCTATCTCCTCCCAGATCCTCCCCACCTCCTCACCAACCCAGATCCACATCCTTTCTTGGTTCCTCTCATTAGAAACAAACAGGTGTCTACAAACTGTAATAATAAAGTAAGACAAAACAAAAACAAACACAACAGAATAGGACCAAACAAACAAATGAACAGAAAAACAAAGTAAAGTACAAGAAACACACGTAGACACAAAGACACACACTGGCAAACACAGAAATCTCATAAAAACATAAAGTCGGAAACCAGTATATATAAGCAAAAGAAACAAACAAAACAAAATAACAATATAAACAAAAAAAGCCCTCCAAAAAATATCAATGAGTATTGACCTACTTTTTATAAAAATATACTTCCTTGAAACCAAGATTGCCCATTGATGGTTTTGAAATCCATTTGAACATTATAAAAACAAAAAACCAAAAAAACAAACAAGCAGTGCTTCTGGCTGCATGACTCTGCAGAGCCCTGGAGAAAGTTAAGAGCCATCATGGAAGTGGACCTCTCATGCCATTCAAGCTGGCCATGGCGTTAAGTTGTCATGATAAAGATTAACTACTCTCCTTGGAGTCCACAGAGAGCTAAGTTTTATTTGAAGCGCTTCTCTGAGATCACAGGCCCAGCTTAGAAGTCTGTGCTGAGCCACGTTGCATCTCCACCCGCCCCCAAATACTCCCTAAATACTCTCGCACCTGCATGCTTTCTGGGTCAGGTGAGCTCGGGATGCCCTGCTTTCCTTAGCTATTGCTGGAATGTGGAGTTCAGAGCATTCCTGGATTCTGTTCAAGGCTCAGGTGTACGGGGAAGGGGGGGGGGGCCTGTCTGGGGGGAGGGGTGGGAGGGTGGAGAGGGCAGTCAGCAGTGTTCTCTCTGGCTTTTACTGTGCACAACCGACCACCACACCACCCCTGTGAAGAAACAGGATCAAAGGGAAAGCTGCTGCACCAAGAGCTTTCTGGGGCCCTGTGATGGGTGCATCACAGTCACAGACTTATTGGAGAGACCCTCAGATGTAGGAGGCAACAATGGCAGGCTGAGGAGTCATAACATATCATTTTTGATTCTTAAAAATGTTCTAAGTAAGTCTCTCTGGGACTGGACACAATGAAAAGAGGGATTCTTGAAGTTTGTATTTTATGTGTCTTATTTAAATAGTTACAGATACTTGCCCGCTTAAAAGTAAAAGATGCTATGACCTTTCCCTCTGTCAAACTTCAATGGCTTCATGAACCCAAGGACTTTAATATGCATGAAGAGTAATACTGAACACAGCTAATGAGTCTCATGCTATTTTGAAAAAACAAAACAAAACCAAACCAAAGATGTAAAGAAGATCAAAGGGTCACAAAGTGGGTGGAAGGATTTGAATCCCAGTTCTTAGCCAAACGAATTACTCCAAGAAGAGTGAATACTTTCCTAGAATTAAAACAGGCATCCCCCACAGATTTAAATGAACCCAAGAAATACAAAATGCAGCTAGACTTGAGTGTCCATTACTACAACTTTAGAGGTGTGTAATGGACAGTCCTAAACACTGATGTTGAGCGTTGGTAAGAAGTCACCCCGTGAACCACAGCTGTAATTGTTAATTTACTTGAAAGACCTAAGTAAAGCTTTCTTAGGATTATTAAGTTCTTAAAAGCCTCTTCATTCATCCCATCACCAGTTTATTGCTGTGTGAGGCTCTACTCTTTACTTTTAGCTATGGCAGCTTGAAGTAGCTCCTCCCTCTCCCCTTAGTCTGCCCCTGCCTCTGTATACTGGGACAAGCAGGTTTTGAACACTGTGTTTGACCATCTAGAAGGTACGGGGTGATGACTGGGTTCAATGTAAGGGAAAGCCTTCCTAGATAAAAACATTAAGCGTGTCTGCGTAAACAAATTATACAGATAAAACACACGAGGCTGCGCTTTCCGAGGAGAGTAGGTGCGTGGGTGATGGGCTGAGTGTCAGCTGTGGGGGTGACTTCTCTCCCACTGCCTTCACTTTCTCCTCTCTTCTTCCTTTTGCTCCTGCAAGGAGTGCCTACCAAGGAGGTTCCAGGCAAGTTAACACTTGGTAACTGAAATGCGCTGTCTTGACACATTTTTGTCAGTATCTAGACAATTATTTCTATTTTCAGAAATGCTGCCTTGAAGATTTACTCCATTTTCTCATTTTAGTTTTTAAGAAAACTTCTAGAAAACTTCTTAAGAAAACTTTAGCCATCTAGATTATATTTTAATTATTGCTTGAAGAGCCACAATCTGATATCAGTTATAATCTTATCTCTAATGGTCATCAGGGAAATCTGTCAGTCGGCTTTGTTCCTACAAAACACAGATTATAAAAAAAGGGGGGGTGGTTATAGACTTGGTTATTGTTCAGTTCTTTCTCAGATATGATTCTAACATAATAAAAATAAAGCTGTCTGGCATTCTGTAACCAGACTATACATCCCTTGAAGGCATCAGAACAGTCCACAGGAAACATTCAGTGCTGTTTCTCACAATACCCTGGTATTCAGCACTAACACGGACTTGAGTCACATGACTAGAAATGAAATAAATGCAAGTGGAGTTTTTAATAATGAATTCAAGACTGCATTATTCCTAAAACAGATACTTAAATGCCTATGATGACTTCCAGGTAATTGTCACCTAGTAATCGAATATAATCTTGTTTTCACTCCAATGTCATTACCTTAGACATCATCATAATGTCCCTTAGTTATTGGTGAAATTATTAAAGCCACTCCATGTAGTTAACAGGGAGGTTTATTTTGTGGGGTAACTTACAAGTGAAGGGATAGGCTACAGGGTCTGGGAAAGGTGCAGTCCGGCGGTGTTCTCTGGAGAACCCTGCTCGGTCTACCTTCAGCGTCCAGGGTCCAGGAACCAAGAGAGCCCAGGCATCTGGATCTCGGGTCTTCAGCATCCTCTCTTAGTGCCGCCTTGTAGGCGTGACAGTTACCGAAGCCTCATTGGGGGTTGGAACTTCCAGGTCAAAGCTGGAATGGCTACCCACTACACTTAGTCTTTAGTCTACAGCGTCCACTTGGCTCCTGTACAGCCCAATATCCATCTATCAGCTAGAATGATCAGTTACAAATTCAGTGTGCACACTTGAAGACCCCCAGTAGCTCCTTGCCTGGTTTGTGAGACCTGGGTGATCCTGCTTTGCCTTCTGATGCCATTGCCTTCTCTCCCCTCCAAGACTGCACTTCAGCCATTCCGGCCTTCAGATTTTCAAATGTACCAAGCTCTTTCCAAATTCAGGACTTTGCACATGCTTTCCCCTCTTCTGGTGCGCCCCCTGACTTTGGTACACACCCTGCCTCAGTGACTAGCATCTTCTTTTCCTACACGTTCATGGACTTAAATGGCATCACGCTAATACTTTTAAATACTTCCCAGTTCATGTTTATTTATCTATTCCTTTGTTCATCCCTAATCTGCTTCACAGCTCTGAAAAAAAAAAAAAGCAATTGGTTGATCATAGCTAGTGTCTTCCAGACATGGCAGTGAAGCTATACCCATGAATCTTAACAAGATGGTTGCCTAAACAGGACCTGCAGAATGCAACACCAGTTGATGTGTGAACATGGACTAGAAAAATTTCTAAGGTCCTACCCCTAGACAAAGAGCTACAAGCAACCAATGGCTACTGAGAGAGAGAATCATTTTTTTTCCCAGTGATGAGCTCTCCAGTCTCAAGTGGTCAGCCCTAAACACATGTACATATGAGCAATGCCAAATGAACTCAGTAGCGCTCTCTCTCTCTCTCTCTCTCTCTCTCTCTCTCTCTCTCTCTCTCTCTCTCTCTCTGTGTGTGTGTGAGACAATAATAAATTTTTTTGTTTGCTTTTTTTGAGATAGGGCCTCTATGTAGCCCTGGCTGTCCTAGAATTCACAGAGATCTGCCTATCTCTGCCTCCCAAGTGCTGGGGTGCAACACTATGCCTTGCTCAATAATAATTTAAAAAGAAAAGGTTATACAATTGTTGAGAGGGGGTGAGGAGCATGGAAGGAGTTGAGGGGAAAGGATGGAAATTGTGTATATATGGTACTCATATATGAAATTCTAAAAAAATTTTTTTTAAAAGTTTGTCACTTAGAAAACCCATAACGGAAGTAATGGAGCTACCTAGAGTCAGTTGGCTCCTTATTAGTTGTGGGTGTATACAGGGTAGATGAGACCTGTCACTCTGGATTGAATTCCAGATCAGCCCTGAAGATTAGGAAGGACCCCTCAGGGTCCCGATGTTCTGCTGGTGTAAAACAAGTGTCTAATAAATTTCTAATGAGTCAATGGATATATGCTGTTACAAGTGCTGTACAGACATTCCTTAGGGAGTCATTCAGAAAAAGGCTAATCAGTCAACCTATCATGAAGGTCTGGGGAACTGAGTGTCTGAATTAATCCTGGCAGTGTATGAGGAACAGCCCTGTACTCAAATCTGGTTTCCACCTCTCATTCTGCCACTGGACATCTCTGTAGACTGGAGTAAACCTTAGATTTTGTTATGTCTATCTGTGCAGTTTAAAAAAATAATCTCTGCTTCTTCAATAGTTTTTAGAGGTGGTATTTCCTTGATGAGCTAAATAGACATTTCCAAGCATCCCTTTACCCATCTGTCAACTTGGATTGATCACTACTGAGATAATGTCAACTTTTCAAAAGAAATGTCCCGCGTATAATAGGCACTAGTATTGTAGCCACTCTTAAAAAACCAATCTTCACTCTGTTCATTTGGGTTAAATGTGGGAAAATGGAAACAACTCGGGCCCTCTAACATGCCCTTCCTGGGATTATTAGTAATGACATCCTGGCATATGTACTTTCCTATCTTTTCCCCATGTCCAGGTGGAATTTAATGTCCCAGTGCTGGGCTCAAGAACCTGACCAAAGACCCACTTTCCATAACATTCATGACAAGCTTCAGTTATTCAGAAATTTTTCCTTAAATAATGTTTCTCGGTGTGGAGAAGAAGCCAGTGGAGCACATGCCAGTGGAGTCATCAATAAAGGCTTTGAAGGTAAGGTTGATTCTTCAGGATTTTCTCCTCAGTGTGGCTGAGCAAGGTTACAATGGAATGTACCCAGAAGGTACTTTAGGGTAGATAAGGATAATATTGCTGGTACCTTCATTTTCCTGTTTGTTGTGTACATCTTTGAAAAATACCTTGCATTGTATATTAAAATTTTAAAAAGATCATGCTTATCTAAGGTAGTAAAAAGAGTTTGCCTGCTCGGCTGTTTCCCTGCAGTCTGCTCATGGCCTTCCTACCTTTCACGTTGTATTTCAAGTGCAGAGTTTAGTTTAGATAATTAGAGACTCTCTGTTTATGGCACATTATCATCATTGGCCTCTGCAGGGCTTCTCCGTTATTTTGTTTATTTGTTTAGTCCGTTTGTCTCCATATTCCTCTCTGGCTCAACTTCCTCTCCTCCCCTGCCAATTACTAAGCATTCTAATTACTTTGATGAATATCTTTCTATTTGTATGTTTTCCCGAAAATATGTAGTTTGGCATGCATGAATATGAGAGACTGGCACAACAAGCTGGGGGACCTGAATAGGAGAAGACAGAAAAGGAAGAAGAAAACCCCAAAGGAGTGTTGTCATGGAAACCCAAAGTACAGTGAGCAGCTAGTGAAGGAAGGAGTGGGTGAATGCTTCGGAAATAGCCGGCCTTCCAGAGGGATACATGCATCTTATGGTCAACCTGCATTTTGTTATTTATTTAATTATTCTTTTTAAAAGAAATTTTTAATCTGAGACAGGACCTTATGTAGCCCAAGCCGGCCTTACGCTCCCTATGTAACTGGGGAGGACTTTGAATTCCTGATGAGCCTCTTGCCTTATCTTGGGAGTGCTGACATTACAAGTGTCATTTTCTTGTAATCTTATTGGGCTTCACCTGCATTGTATTTAAAAAATTCAGGTTTCTGTTCATGGGACCGTTCTAGTGTATTAAGAGTATTTCATAAAAGTCACAGAGGCTGCCCAGACGGCTGCCTCAGGTTAGCTCTTCCCGAGGATCTACCAGAGGTTTCCATGGCCCTGTGAATGGTTCACCGTGAGACTGAGAGAGGGATCAAATGATGATGATATCAAAGCATCCTCACATGCTTGCTGGATTACGCTACAATAATGGGCTGTACAACCAGGCAAAACAGAAGAACTTATCCCTGACTGCTGGCTAGAAGTGATGCACCATTTTGGTCTGCTAAGTGTTGACAGAGAGAGCTGAAGTTCTAAGTATCAGCAATAAAGTCCAATGTAGTGACGCATGCCTACCATCTCACACAGGGAGTTCCAGGAGGGCCAGGGATACATAGTGAGACTTTGTCCCAAGAAACAAAGAATAAACAAATAAATATCATTAATAAAATCAGAGAAGTGGAGATCAGCATTCGGAATAACGGAGTAGGGAACTTTATCGGGAAATAATTAAACTATGATGTTGTAGAGACTAATCTGGGCTGATAGACGTCTAACTGTAGTAAGAGAGAAATGATCATTCTGCTTTTTGAAGTTAAGAAAGGGAAAGAAATATGGGGACCACTAAAGCTTTGACACCCAAGGTTATCATTGAAGAAGGAAGGCAGGGAAGAGAGACGGAACAGAGCGAAGAGTGGGGTTTGCATATTTGCAAAAATGTAAATCCTGGAGCGGTTTCTGCAAGGCAAACCTGAAAGCAATTTTTTTTAAATACAAGAGAAATGTATTAATAGTTTTCTGCTTTGCAGACTGATGAGCATATTCAACGCAACATTGAAGTGTCTGTCTTTGTTGTCAGTGTGGGAGATATATAAGAAGCCAAGAAAGTCATTGGAAGGACTTCTTCCATTTTTAAATGAAGCAATATATGATTACAGCAATAATGGCAGTAATGTGATACCTATCTTCTGGTCCCACTAACCTAATGGGGGAGAAGGAGGTCAGAAGGGGGAGGGGTAGAAGGGGAGGAGGGAGTGAGGGAGAGAGAAAGAGAGAGAGAGAGAGAGAGAGAGAGAGAGAGAGAGAGAGAGAGAGAGAGAGAGAGGAGATTAGTAACATATCTGGGCACCTAGTAAAAATATCCCAATGACTTCATCCCAACATTTGTGTAAACATCACCTCACCAGCCCAGAGAGTTCCACAGGAAAGAAATCTCAGGGCTCCTGTGCTGATCTAAACATAGCCAGTCAGCCGGCATGTGTCTCGCTTCTAAATGCCCTGTCTTACTCGGAAGTCTTTATTTTAATATTTCCCCTCTAGAGAGGTGGCTGAGTGCCTGCCACCTTTGCTCAGAATATCCACCTTAGCTCTGCTCTGTAGGTTTTAGAGTGAATACTTTTTAAATGAAAGTATCAACACAAGCTCTCCTATCACCACCATCTCTCCTAAGCTCTTTATGCAACAAGATGTATTAATTGCTAAAAGCTGGCCAGGGCCAAGTTACTAAATATTGCTGCCAGCCCTCTGAACCAATGAAGTTAGTTGGTTAATGGTTTCTCTTAGGCACGCAGAAGTATAATTTGCAAAAATAAATGTATCTGTCTCATATAAATGATCATTTTTTTCTCACATTCAACAAAGCAAAAATAATTAAACTTATGCCTGGTGGCAGTGTTCCAATACACTATTGAAGCAGCTAACAAGGGTGGGAAGGTGTGAACTGTAGGTATAGTTGTGTGATTTCTCCAAGCCTCCTAAAAGCATCTTAATGAAGAGCAATTCTTCTTCATTCCATTGGAGCCACTGAATGACTTAATGTTAAATATCTTCTTTCCTCTATTTGTTGATATTTCCTATTGCTACTATTATAGATAGCAAGTTTTCAACGTCTGTAGTTTGTATTGGTGATAGCCACAGTTAGTGGAAATTGGGTTGTCTCTGGGTATTCAGCACTTAAGGACTAGCCAAACTTGACATCTCATGAAGGGTATACACTATCCTCTTTACTTCCCACACAGCATGGAAATTCAGCCCACCCCTTAGAGAGACACATCAGGACACAAACTCATTCTAGCTGTATGGCCTTGAGCACATTATTGAGCTCCTTCCCGCCTCACCTCTCTGGCCCATTCAGTGCAGATAACAGCAGTACCTAACTAATTGGAAAAACCGAGTTAACACATGACTATCCCTTTGAGTGTTGCTTAATGCATAATAAGGGCTCTATAAGGGTTAACCTGAACAATAATCATAATAATTATCATATACTTCATGTCATCGTCCTCCTCCTCCTCCTTCACCTTGCCACCCACCTCGGCCAGGTGTGCATCCTTTCCCTTGTATGCACTGCTGAAGATGACCAGCTGCACTGGCTTCCTGCTGTTACTTCATCGGGCATGCCCCTGCCTCAGAAGCCTTGTTCTTCTCTCTCCTTTCAGTGCTCTTAGAGTAGTCACACAGCTGAGCCTACTGAGGGCCAAAGGAGGAGGCAGACCTAGTGGCACAGTCCTGTTACCCCTGCACTTGGGAGGCTGAGGCAGAAGGGCTGTGAGTTCAAGTCTTCCCTGGGAAACTCAGGGTAGTAACCCTGTCTCAAAAACACACAAAAGGCCAGGGATGTAGTTCAGTGGTTGGTGACTTGGGTAGCATGATTGAGGTCCTAGGCTCAACCTCCTGTACTGTGTTGAACAAGAAAAAAAATTAAAACAAAATGAAAGTGCTACACAGTAAATTCCCTTATTTAACCTGCATTTCTGCTAGCATTTTATCTCCTTCAGGGATACTTTGTGACTGCTATTTAAAATGGCAGCTCCTGGCTTTTTGGAGCCCACTACCTATGGGGCGGGGGACACCTTGCACAGCCTGGAGGCAGGGGGAGGGGCTTGGATCTGCCTCTTCTGAATGTACCAGGCTCTGCTGACTCCACATGGGAGACCTTGACTTGGAGGAGGTGGGAATGGGGGTGGGTTGGGGGGGGAGGCTGAAGGGGCGGGAGGAGGAAAGAGAGGGGGATCTGTGGTTGGTGTGTAAAGTGAATAAAAAATTCCTTAATTAAAAAAGTAAAAATAAGCCGGGCTGTGGTGGCGCACGCCTTTAATCCCAGCACTCGGGAGGCAGAGCCAGGCGGATCTCTGTGAGTTCGAGGCCAGCCTGGGCTACCAAGTGAGTTCCAGGAAAGGCGCAAAGCTACACAGAGAAACCCTGTCTCGAAACCCGCCCCCCCCAAAAAAAAGTAAAAATAAAATGGCAGCTCCTTTCCATACTGTTATTCTCTAAGCTATCTGTTCCCAACGTGTGGGTTGTGACCCCTTTGGGGGTCGAACATCCCTTCCACAGGGATCATCTAAGACCATCTGCATATCAGATATTTATATTACAATTTATAGCAGTTGCAAAATTACAGTTATGAAGTAGCAATACAAATAATTTACAGTTGGGGGGGTCACCACAGCATGGGGAACTGTATTAAAGGGTCCCAGCATTAGGAAGGTTGAGAACCGCTGCTCTAGGCCTTTACTCTGCCCATTGCTTTCCACAAAACTACGATCACGTGACATAGGGTCTAACAATTTACTGCCCATCTCTTTCCATCAGAATGTAAACCCCGAAGAGCAATGACTCTGTGTTATAGAGAAGCACCACGTGCCTTACTTCTGGTAGACTGTCTATCTTTTATCTTAACAAGCAACCAGTAGCCTGCCGTGGCTGTATACACCTGGGAATCCCAGCACATGTGAAGCTGATGCAGGAGGATCACTTTCAGTTCATGGCTAATCTGGTCTACATAACAGGACCACATCTTGAGAGAGAGAGAGAGAGAGAGAGAGAGAGAGGAGAAGTATATTTTGAAAACAAGTAGTTAAATTACCAAATATAAAGGAATAAACTTTTAAAGGTAGGTAGTAAATTGTATGATAAAGTGTGACGAAAAGGTCAAAAAGGCTGTTCTAGACAAGAAGAGCTTCCTGGGGTTCCTAACCTTTGTCATAAAGGCAGTGGCCTGTTCTACACATTTAGGGCCTCTCATTTCTGGGATGTCACGGTATTTTATACAGTCCTTTATGTAACTGCACATCACCACCTACAGTGACATGTCTACTTCTTTTCTAGAGTGCTGTAGACTAAAGGTCTGGAAGCAGGCCCTATTTACTTAACTGTCTTCCTAGCATTTAACTGTCCTCATAAAAGTCTGCTAAGCAACAGTATAAAGTTGAAGTTACCCCAGTTCTTATACAGCCTGTGTATTATTATGACAAACAAAAGGCGTGAGATGGATACTGCAATAATGTCCATATTCGTTCACAGGTGAAGACGATAAAAAAATGGTTGCTTTGAATTCAGATGACGGGATGCCGGTTGCATTGATGGAAACCACGAACCAGGAAGGATTAAGCTATATGGTACTTGCCACAAAATGTAGCCAAGGTGAGGCAAATCCCGGGGGTCCTCTAGGCCCTAAGGAATCTGGGTCTCGTGGTCTGAAGAAAGACGAGAAGCAACCACATGCCGACAAAGATTTCTGCCAAGAACCCCAAGTGGCTGACTGCTCTCCTGGAGGGTCTGAAGGCTTGAACTATGCTTGTCTCACTCACAGTGGACATGGGGATGTGTCCGATTAATGGCTTCTCATAGGAAATACAGCACTGAGAGAAATACCATGTTAAGTTCCTTGCAGAATAGAATAAAGGTGTGGTGGTGGTCTATGACTGGATTGTCCAGCAAAGTCTCTGAGTTCTGATCTTGGTTCCTGGGGCCATTTGGTTTCATTCACAGCATTCTCTTCACCAGTGACCCAACCTTCAGTGGGTGATAAGAGGAACCTTCGTGTGTCTGGAAATCCCAGGACAATTCCTAAGTCTGGGAAGGAAACACTACTGTCCCTCTCCTGTGCAGCTCTTTACTTTAGAGCATTGCCTGGCCCCTGTCTGGGATGCAGTAAAAACATCTTGACGAAATGGTTGGCAACAGGAACAGGTCCATTCAAGGACCTGAACGGAGGTGGGGGTGGGTTGGGTGGGTGGGAGTCTGCTAATGACCACCTGTCCTGCAGATTACCTTAAAAAGGATGCAGGAAACAGTTAGAAGCACATACAGGAGGGGACCGCCCCTGGGCCATGCGAAATCATTTGGCATGCTACTATTCCACTAAAATATTCTCTTTAGTCACCGCCGTAAAATATTCTGTATTTTTGGAAACTTGGACGAGCAGTTTTAGGACCATAAAATCCTCTGAATCTCAAAGATGAACGTTCTGTGACTGTTGGGTGGCATAAAAATTATCTTGTGATAAAAAATATTTTATATATAGTTTTTATTTTGTGTGGATGAGTGTTGGCCTGCCTGAGTGCATGTATGTGCACCATGTGTGTGTTTGGTGCCCTCAGAGGCCGGAAGGGAGTGTTGGATCTCCTGGAACTGGAATTACAGATGACTGTGAGGTACCATGCTGGGTGACGGGAATGGACCTGGGTCCTCTGGAAGAGCAGCCAGTGCTCCTAATTGCTGACCTTACTTACTCAATAGCCTTACTCAAAGTTTTCCTGCCTGGCCCACGGTCAGGATAAATCTCTTTCACCTGCCAGCCCCACAGCCGCTCAGACCCAACCAAGTAAACACAGAGACTTATACTGCTTACAAACTGTATGGCCGTGGCAGGCTTCTTGCTAACTGTCCTTATATCTTAAATTAATCCATTTCTATAAATCTATACCTTGCCACGTGGCTCGTGGCTTACCGGCATCTTTACATGCTGCTTGTCCTGGCGGTGGCTGGCAGTGACTCCCTCTGCCTTCCTGTTCTTTTTATTCTCTCTGTTAGTCCCGCCTATACTTCCTGCCTAGCCACTGGCCAATCAGTGTTTTATTAGCAACACATTTGCCATACAGAACATTCCCACAACACCCCTGTCTTGTGATTTTTATGCCACAATGAAAACTAATATAAGGATTGTTTGGAGGAAGTGACTGGGGATATAGCTCAGTGGAGAACACTTAACTAGCATGAATGAAGGAAATCCTCGGTTCTATTCACACACACACACACACACACACACACACACACACACACACGCATGTGTTCCACACAACATTATTTTTTTTGTCAGACATGGTTTATATATAAAATCTAGAATAAATTACCCTTAAAATTAAACGTGATTATACACTTTTGCTTCCAGCTTAGTCATTTGTATCAACTACATGGAATGATAAACATCCCACGTGAGAACAGTTGAAATGATGTTCAGAAAGACACTTTGCTTTTGAAGTTACACGGTTACCCCTTATGCCTTAAGTGCTCCAGTAGCTATACTGACGTTGCTAGTCTGTATGTTCTTTGGTTGCTGTTTAGAGGCTACTAACTGTAACATTTGCTAAAATCTACTGTGGCCGATCACAAATCTGCCTCCATCTTTGATAATCTTTAATTTGCCTGGTGCCCGAGAACCTGCATAGGTGACTGGCAGAAGGTGCACACAGAGAAGTGAGTGCCCTAGCTTGGGGGTGGACAGATACAGAATGTGTGTTCGCTTTGCCACACACCCAGTTCTCCCGTGACCAAGGCAGGATGCTTCCTCTCTGCTCATGGAAGCCCCTAGCGGGTAACTGTCATTCCTTTGGTTAGTCCAGGACGTGAGACCCTTCTCTATGTTGAAGAATCCTTCTACACTACTCTCAGAGTGGGAGCTGGCTCACATCCGCTCCCTCAGAATCTTCTGCGGCGAGAAGGCAAACGTGCACCCTCCCTTCCCCACTCAAACCCAGGTAGGCAGGCTGCCCAGATAAGGCAGTGGAGGGAGTCTGCCTTCCCCACTCAAACCCAGGCAGGCAGGCTGCACCAGATGAGGCAGCGGAGGGAGTCTGCCTTGGCAGTCAGGATAGCCAGATTGAACCGGTTCTGCTGGCTGCTCCTCATTGCTCCCTGCTCTATGGCCTTTCCTTCTTCCTGGATTACCTGCCACCTCCAAACCCTTCCAGTGAATACTTCTAAATCAGAGTTATTTCTGCTACCTGTAACTTGGGTTTCATCCTGCCTGCTCCACACATCTCTGTTTTGGAAAATGCGTAGGTATCTGGGAGGCTAATAAGAATTAGATTTTGCAGTATATTTTTGCTACAATTTGGACGTTAGAGAATCCACAGATATCTGAAGGGGAATAGGTAGTACAATTCTCATGTTTCAGCTAAGAAGTATGTTAGCAGTCTTAAAACAATTCATAATGGAAAATACTAGCAGGAACATTTAATAAAAAAAAAATATGTGGCTGAAAATTTTGTATGTAAACTGTGTTACAGATAAAAATAATTGCTGAAATGTAACTGGTTTGTCGATTACATAATTGTAATTCTACAAGTGAAAATCAATTTTTGGAAAAATCAGAGAGAAAAACAGGCAGTGAATAAAAATGGCATGTGCTAAAATGCATTACTTACTAATGTTTAACAGAAAAATAAAATCTTTAAAAAATTTTTTATTTTCAAGGCATGACTTGGAAATGTTAGCGATGGGAGAAACAAAGCTTGCCAAGGCAAAAGCTGTGAGTGGTAAAGTTTTATATGAAATAGCTGGCTTGGCAAATTTAATATTCACTTAAAATTATTGTTTCAGGGAAAGGAATAATCTTTAAGAAAAATCTAAGAATGTTGAAAGTGAGAAGTATCATTTATAGGGCTGGAGAGACGACTCCATGGGAGAAAACCTTGCTAAGCAAGCATGAGGGTCTGAGTTTGGATCCCTGGCACCCATGTAGAAAGCCCAGCATGGCACTGGGCCCCAGAAACCCCAGCACTGGAGGTGGAGACAGGAGGACACCGGGAGCTTTGTGCCCATCCAGCCTAACCGCTACAGAGAGTTCCAGGTCCAGTGGGAGACTGTGGTTCAAAACACACAAACAGAAAACTAAAAACAACCAAAAGAGATCAAGGAGTAATGGAGGAAGATATTGGGATGACCTTCTTATATGCCTGTGTGTGTGAGCATATCCGCATCCAACACACACACACACACACACACACACACACACACACACACACACACCCCACAGGGGTGTAGTTTAGTCTTGTCAACTGAACAAAAGTTTACCTAAACAAAACTTGTATGTTGTGATAAGTCTAATTAAAATGCTTTTTTCAAGGGCTGGTGAGATGGCTTAGTGTTAAAGGTGATTGCTGCCACCAAACTTGGTGACCTGAGTTCTGTCCCCAGGGTACTGCATGATGGAAGGAAACAACCCACCTCTGAAAGTTGTCCTGTGACCTCTACAAATAAGTGTCATGAAAATAAGTTTTACTTAAGTTTTTAGGAGGCAGCCATATTTTCCTGGTCCTACTCTCCGCTGCTCACCCATCCCCTAGCTTTCTCGCCTGTGGCCGTCCTATGCTTTCCTAAATCTCACTCCTCAGGACCAGCTCATATTCCAACTTTCTGGAAAAGCTGTCGCCTCTTCCGTCTCAGAGTCTCTGCAGTCTTTGTCTTTATATCTCATGTCAGTAACCATGTATATTTCCATTCCTTTTCTATATTTTACCTACACCAATAAATTCCAATTTTCCTGAATGTAGGGTGGCATCTTTTATCCCTCTGCAGATTTTGTAAGGCAAAGTAGGCAACCATATTTAGTATGTTGTTGGGTGGGCATCAATGTTTGTATGTTGCTGGGCACATTTCAGAACAAGCCCTGGCCCACAGATCATATAGGGTCATCAGAAAATTAGCATAAAGTCAAGAGGCCTCCAAAGGAGCCTTTCTACCATGAGTTGTCTTTGGAGATGGAAATCAAAGGGTTAAGTTTGTTGGTGTGGGTTGCTCTGAGGCTCACATCAGATGCACAGGAGGCATTCTAGAAACCCTGGAAGTGACAGTAAACATACAAAGCAGGAAAACTTACATTTTCATTCTCAACTTGCCCACAGTTTTAAGTCCTCAGAATGACCCTTTCCGTCTAAGATAAGCCCTTGGCTTCTCTTTGACACTCTCTCCCTGTGTTAGCTCTCTTTTTGAAGTTGGTCAGGGATACACGGTGTCTGAACCCAATGACCTGTGCCACTCTTCCCGGATGTGAGTGTATTCAATCAGAAGAATTAAGAAGCTAACACATACCCTCTAAACATGGCTGTAAATATATATTTTGGGGTATGTTTGTCCAGGTTCTTATTTTTAGCATATATAAAAAATGAGACGTACATATAATATTAATTAGGAACTCTGTAATGTTTCAATACACGTGCACATGCACACTGTCCTCTGGACTTGTTCTTTCATGAGCTTATTTTCATATCTAGAGTAATTGTGGTACAGTAAGTAAAGAAAAACACAAACAGCTGAGGAGCAAACGCAACATTCCACAGCGTTACAGGCTCCAGATGTCAGAAAGTCAGCGAAGGGAGGACTGTCGGAAAAAATTCTGAAACAAAGGGTAGGGATATTTGGAGGACACCCCACTTCTGAATTTTAGCTTACCAGACCTTTCAGATCTGTCAGAATGTGTAAGTGTCCCACCTCTCCCCAAAGTAACAGCACAGGCCTTTTAGGGGAAGATATGAAAGAGGCTTCGTCCTTTCCGGCCACCTGCTCACCTGACTACCAGGTGAAACGCTGCAGTTAAATGCCAGCAGAACTTGATGCAGAGTATGCTGCATCTGAAGAAGGGAGTTCTAAGGGTTAACTGACATGTGCTGGCAGGAGCTGGGGGGCTGTTGGGAGCGAGTGAAGTCCTGGGTGAACATGTACTGTTGATATAGACATAGCCATGTCAAAGACCCCAGACCCATGGACCTTGCAAAGTCTTCCCCCAGGGATTGAGGTGGGGAGTGGAGGGGGTGTGAGCTTAGAAGGAAGGCAGAGCCTTCCCCTGGTCTGTGTGTGGATGTTGGCCTTGTGTGATGAAAATGTCCACCATAGCTCTCCCCTCCAGATGTTTACTGCCTGAAGACTCCTTTGCTACAGTGACTGCTCCTCCTCAGAGTAGCTAAACTACCTCCCTGTTCTGCTGTATATACTAACCCTGCCTCCTTGTTTAGCTCTATATAATAAACCCTGCATCCTTGTTTATCTGTATGCAATAACTGTGCTTCCTTGGTTAGTTGTATGTAATGCCACCCTCCCACCCCCGTTCAACTGTTTATACACAGTTGGAACATGCTGAGCCTCCTAGGTGATTCAGCTTTTCCATCAGAGTCCAGACTACCCAATGCCAGCTTTTCTGTCCATGAGTCTTTGCATCTATCATTTTTCCATTCCCTTGTTGCCCCTAGTCAGGATTCCAGGACCCAAGCCATGCAAGGATCTGGCAGGGAATAGTGTTGGAATTACATTCTAAAGCTACCCAGCGAAGGTAAGACTGTACAAGCAAAAATTCATTCATCGGGTGAGATTTTCCCATGAACTGAACATGAATTTCATGACCTGGATAAAGATTCATGGAGATGAGCCACATATCTGGCCTTGAACTCTGGAGCCAATGAAGCCAATGCTGTGCCCTGTAGGAAGGAAGAAGAAGTAACAGAAGTGTTGAGGGAAGCAGGGATGCTGGAATGGGCATGTGTGTAGTCAGAAGGCCTCCCTGAGTCCACTAATTTACCAGTCCCCAGGAATTGCTGATAAGAGAGACACCTCCCCAAAATCACCAAGAATCTCAGTTGTCAGCCACTTCTGCAGATCGCAGCTGAAGGCAGCAGACAAGGTCCCAGAGTTGGGGCTGATGCAGGCTGATGCAGGCTGATGCAGGCTGATGCATGGGCGTGATGCAGGCTTATAGTGATGGCGCCCAGATGGCTCTGCTTGACCATCAGGAGACACGGGACCCCTAGGAGCATGAAGTTGGAGAAGCAAAATGATTTGCCCGTAAAAGACTCTTCAATGGTTTAAAAGGTACCTTGGCCCCATGGCATAAACTTAACATCTCTAATTAGTGAAAGCCCATTGAACAGGGCTTTCTTCACAGAAATATGACTTTTTAAAAAAGATTTATGTACATGAGTATTTGCTCACAAGTATGTATGTGTGCATGTATGTGTGACCGGTGCCCTTGGAGGTCAGAAAAGGGCATTGGGTCTCCTGGAACTAGAGTTACAAGTGGTTGTGAGTCACCATGTAGGTGCTGGGAATTAAACTTGAGTCCTCTGGAAGTGCAGCCAAGTATTCTTAACCACTGAGCCATCTCTCCAGTCTGAAAAATACACCTTAACAGGAGATACAGATTGATAAATAGATGTGAGAGGATTTTCTAAATTTTTTTAATTTTCTAAAAATTTTTTTATCATATTTAAATATGACAATTTCCTATCTGCCATGTTTTTATTAAGTTATCTATGTATCTATCTATCTGTATGTGTACATGTGTGGGCATGCACATGCCACATAGCACATGGGTGAAGGTCAGAGGTCAACTTGTGGCAGTTGGTTCTCTCTTACCATGTGGGCCCAGAAATCAGTCTCAGGATGTCACGCTCAGCATCAAGTGCTTTTGCCTGCTAACCATCTCATCAGCCCTACAGTGTGTGTTTTGGTCATACCTACCCCATCCTCCAGCCTACCCCCCCCCCACTCTCTCTGGACCTCTTCTTCTATCCAGCATCATCCCAAGTCCGTAATAATTTCTTATCTCCTCACCTATCTCCCCTTAGACACCATGATGGTTTATCTTGATTGTCAACTTCATCGGATTGGGGTCAACTAAGAGACACGCCTCTGGGCAGGCCTAGGACCGTATTTCCTGAGGGATTAACTGTAGGGAAGGACCTCTCCCTTAGTGAGCAGCACCTTGTGCAGGGGGCCCAGATAAGAAGCTTTTGCCTGCTCGCCTTTGCTTCCTGCTGGCAAGTGCATTGACCCCACTGTTACCTCTCTGCCATCCTTCACTGGCACCAGAATCCGGCTGCTTTGACTTTCCAATGCGGCCTGAAAACTAGCAGGTCTCCAGGAATCCCCCAGGCCTGCAGTAGGCGGGTGTGGCTGCTGAGGCATCTGTCCTTGCTGAAGGAGCGCCAGTAAGGTCCTCAGCCCCTCTGGCACGCAGCCAGCCACTGGGCTACCCAGTGTGTACCGTGTAAGCCCAATCCAGATGATTTCACTCTGCCTTGTCGTTCCGTTTCTACTTAGATTTCACTCTCTCTAGAGACGAGAGAGGATTTATTTCTAAACTTTTTATTATTTGACAATTTCATATCTGTAATAATTTTATTACATTTTATTTACTTATTTATTGAGACAGACAGACAGACAGACAGACAGACAGACAGACACACACACACACACACACAGAGAGAGAGAGAGAGAGAGAGAGAGAGAGAGAGAGAGAGAGAGGAGAGTCTGTATATGAGAGGAAATAGGATATTTGTCTTCCTGCATCTGGCTTATTTCATTTAATATGATGATTTCCATCCAGCTCCATTCATGTTCCTGCAAATGACATTATTTCATTCTCCTTACATCTGAATGAAACTCCAATGAGCATATACACCACATTTTCCAGTGGTATATATCTAGGCTGGTTCCCTATCTCGGCCACTGTGAGTAGTGTGGTAATGAACGTGGATGTGCAAGTGTCTCTGGGGTGGGGTGGCTCAGCCGTCTTCAGGTGCATTCTACTTGTAATTTCCTGTAGGCCCTCCATACTGGTTTCCACACTTGCTATGCACGTTTGTACGTTTACTTCATTCCCGTTAACAGTGTGTAAGGGTTTCTCTTTCCCCACATCCCAGTAGCATTTGTTGTTTGTGTTTCTGAAGGCAGTCATTCTGACCTTGGTGAGAAGCAATCTCCATAGAGTAGGTTTTCTTGTTTGTTTGTTTGTTGTTGTTGTTGTTGTTAAGGTGGGGTTGGGGTCTAGAGAGAAGGCTGGTCTTAACTCAGTGGCTGAGAACACTTGTTGCTCCTGCAGAGGACCTGGATTTGGTTCCGAGCACACACAAGGTGGCTCACAGCCATCTGTAACTCTGGTTCCTGGGGATCTGATGCTGTCTTCTGACCTCCCTGGGCACCAGGCATGCAGGCAGAATGCACACATAAAATAAAATAACCTTTAAAAAGAGGGAAGGTCTCGAAAAACAAAACAAAACAAAAAAAAGGAAGGTCTCACATAGCTGAGGGTAGCCTTGAATTCCTGACCCTCTTTCCTCCCCCTCCCAAGTTCTGGGGATTACAGGTTGTACTGCCATGCCTACCTTGAAGCTGCTCTAATGTACATTTCCCTGATGAACTTTTTTTTTTTCAATTATTTATTGGGCATTTCTTTTTCTGAAGACTCGATGCCCAATTCATTTGCCTATTTATTGACTGGATGATTTGGTTTTTTATTGCTTAACGTTTGGCATTCTTTATCAATTCTCGATATTCTTCCCCTGTCAGATGTGTAGATGGTGAAGATTGTCTCTCATTCTGCGGCCTCTCTTCTCCCTCCGCTGACGGCTTCTTTTGCTGGGCAGGAGCCTTTTAATTTCCTGCGCTCTCATCTGTCAATTCTCCGTATTATTTCCGGAACCATTAGAGTCCTTTTCAGAAGTGGTTTCCCTATGTTTCCTCTGGCAGTTTCGAGTCTTCTATTAGGGGGCTTTGATCCATTTGGAAATGATTTTGGTACAGGGTGAGAGATAATAAAGTTTTCTCGTGTGTGTTATTTTGGCTTTTTAAAGACAGGAAATATTGTAGCCTGTGTTGTATAAACCGGGATGGTCCCTGAGAAAAGGAAGAACAAAGATGTAAGACTGGGGAGGTACCGCTGAAGTGACCTCTTTGTGCAGAAGACACAGGCGGAGGGTCTCTGGACATGTGTGACAAAATGACATTTAGCACTATCTGGCTCCTCCTGAGTGTGACAGGCTCCCCCATCTCCTTTTAATAAGAGGATTTTCTTTACCGAAGCAGACTTCCAAATTTTCCTTTTTTTAAACTTGTCCTCCAAATCTCAGGTCAAGCTAGATTTTAAAATTTGTTCATACATAATTAAGTGAAATACTTTAATGCAATGATGATTTTCCACAATAGTTGATGGTGCCTGCTCAGGGTGGTAACACCAGGTTTGGGGCTTAAAAAAAAAAAAAAGTCAGGAGTCAAGAGTGAGTGAGAAGACTTATAGCACTGTAGTGGCCTCCTCAGTCCTGAGTTAGAGATGATGTCATTATTTAAGTGCCAAATAGACAGACAGATGATTGACAGGAATTCCCACAAAGGTGTGGTTGCTCACTGTGGTCTGGGATGGAGGCAAGGCTTTGTGGAGGAGGAAACAGTTAAACCTTTGGTTAAGTGAGCGGTGAGACTTTTTACTACAGTGGGAAGTGGAAGCTTACAGAACCCTTCTGAGGGATTTTAGGAAAGACCTGTCTCATCCAGGGTGGCAGCCAGTCATAACAGCTATGATTTGGTACTCTGGCGGTTTCTGGACTATGTGTTATGGGCTGCAATGCTTTCTGATGGCGAATTTATACCCAGCCGAATACAAGGAGATGATAGCATCTCAAAGCTTCTGCAACGTTCCTATAGACACGAGGGACCAGACAGCACCAGGCTTAGACCAGAAAGCTGGAAGACATCTTCTACTTTCTTGTGTTTACTTCTGATCCTCTCGTCTCCATCTCCCAAGTGCTAAAATTGCACATATGTGTGCCACCATGCCTTTAGGTGGTGCTGGGAATGGAGCCCAGAGCTTTGTGTATGCTAGGGAAGCACTCCACCAACCGAGTCACATCTTCAGCCCTACGGGGGTTGGGGGATGGGGTTCCACTGTTTCCTTTAGAGTTTATTCCAGTTATAATAATGACAATCTCTGTGTAACTGAGTTCAAGTTAGAAATCCTCCTGATTAAGGGGGTGACAAAAATTGCATGCTCATCCAAAACCCACAAAAATGTATTTGGAAGCACCGTGACCTGAAAAGTGTAAATACTGTGAAGTTGGTAACTAAAAGGCATGTTCTGTCTTCCCTGTGATGCTCTCCTTCAGACACCAGGGTGAGGGGCACTTGCGTGTTCTGCCTCATTCTCCTCAGACCAAACGTATCCATTAACCGGTGGCACAGGTGTGTCTATCACCACAGTGGAATGTTGTTCAGTTTTTCCCTTCTGCTTTTTATTACATTTTCTATCTCATGAAAAACAAGAGAGATATCAATACTCCTTGTTGAATTTTTAAATTTTTTTCAGTCCTGTTTATAAAGACATGATTCTTTAAGTATTCGATGACCAACCCCACATTTTCAGTGCATTGAAAAAAAAAAAAAGGTTATCGCTTTTGCTTATCTGCTAAATAGTTTGATTGTTAAGTATAAAGGTGTGAATAATTTTTCTGTCTAATTCAAATTGAATGTAATTTCAGTTATTGGACGTGAGTTTATACCCTCCTGAAGGCTAGGAGAAGATAGCTTACCGTTACCCCACTCCAACCCCAGGGTGTGGACCCAGTTTCCTGATCTTGTCGACATCATTAAAAAAGTCTGAGTGAAGAACGTGTTTTTAAAAGATACCCTTGAACGAGGAAGAACAAATCATATGATCCCTCCCCTACTACGTTTCTTACCCAGATTTGTCTGTCAATATCATTCTGAGTGTAGGGAAGAAACTGCCTGAGGTAAACCGAGATTTCAACAAGAAAACCAGGGAGACTCACCCTAACTACAGAGCACTTCTTAGGCAGTGTTTACAAAGATACTAAGGAATTCTACAAAATAATCGGCACAGTGGGGGAAATAAGTCATATGATACTGGAGCAAAAATATCCTGTTGCTTTCTGGAGAGGATTATATAGTGAAGAAAAAAATGCAGAAAAGAAAAAAAAATGAGCCTATACCTAGCAAAATAAGGAGCAATAACACAAAGTCATTTGGTTTTGTTCTCATCCCACTTCTCAGTAATACCATTTTTGGCACCAGGCCGATAAAGCAGTTCTAAAGACGAAGTCAAGGCTGTTTGTGAGAACTGAGTTCGTGACACTTTTGTCAACAAATCCCAAAGATAAGAGGTTATTTCTATAAAGCGTTAGCTTAGAAGTTTAAGAGCTTTGGCTTTTTCCTCTCTTGAATAAAAACGTTTGTTTGAAGTATTCTGATGAGAGGTTTTCAAATTCTAAAGTCAATAGAAACATTTCCTATTAGTAAATGCAGAGAGTATAAAATACAAACTCCAACATACATGTTGATAAAATTTGCTAATTAGTAACTAGATTATTAGAGCCACACAATGGTTGACAAGGAATCAATCAAATAATAGTTTTGTTTTCTGAATTCAGTGTACTTTTTGTTTAAGGATATTGTTTGTACTATTTTGTTTAAGGATCACTGTACATATATATATATTCATTTATGTATTTGTGACAGGAAGTAGAAATAATCATGAAAAGAATGGGCTGGAAAAAATGGCTCAACAGTTAGGAGCACTTATTGCTCTTACAGAGGACCCAGGTTTGATTCACAGCACATGCATGGTGGCTCACAAGCACTCATGACTATTTCCACGGGATCCATCTGACCTCCGTGGGCACCAAACATGCACATGGTGACCATGCATGCATGCATGCAATGCAAAACGTTCACATGTCAAGTAACATGAATGAATCAAAAATAATTTAAAGAGCAAGAACAGGTTGAGAAAAATCCATCGAAACTAGTGTTTCCTGAGAGATCATGAAAACAAAATAGGAATCACGCAGCTGCTGCTTAGGGTAAAGGACAGAATTCTAGCAAAGCGGGAACTTTTATTTGAACATCTTAGCTAACGGAAGCTAGTTTTTAACAAGTGCGTGGAAAAATTCTTGAAATGCTAATGATCTGAGGGAAAATTGATGTTCTTGTGAAAATGTTAGTTTTTGTTTGATTTGAGTTAGTTTTTTCCTAAGTGAAAAATTTCAAATGCTCCATAATATGCTTTACCAAAGTAGTGGATATTCTAGTCAATTGTATATATTTGTGCACATGTGTGTATTAACTCTAAAGATTAAATACAAGTTCTTCAGCAGAAACATCTGACTATTTTCCGATTGGGAAGTGTTGTCTATGGGAAAGTGAACTTGGCTCAAGAGAGTGGCCTCTGCTGTCAGTGTGCTCTGCCTGAAGGCAGGGCTTGGAGGTCACGGCTGGAAACAACTGAGAGTCCTTCTGCGAGGCTGCCTTGCCTTTTTAGGCTATGAGGGTCTCTCTGTGTTTAGGGTAACGTGATGGACAGCTCCGCTCCAGCTCCAATTAGCACTCTATAATTTATTAGCGTCTGCTTTCAGATTATGTGCTAACTTCACAAATATTTCAACCATGGAAACAGCAGCTATCAAATGTCTGTTTCCCGATCCAGCCCTTCGAGGCTGGAGTGAAACACAAGGAAATAACGGGACAGTTGGTCTGTCAGTGAGAATAATCATTTGTGTCTGTGCCTGTCTGAGGGCATGAGGTCTCTGGTTTCTCTTGAGGTGTGTGTGTGTGTGTGTGTGTGTGTGTTGTGCACATGTGATCTGTGTATAAATAGGTTCTTCTGTAAAGATTCAGGTTTTTTTTAAATTACCAGACTTTATTTATGGATGATGAGAAAAAGCTAGTTTCAGAAAATATGAAAATTGTTTGCTCAACCTGTTTGCTCTTGTGAATATCATGACTTCTGTTACACACAAACGGCAAATGTAGGAATGACACTGTCATTACAATTCCATATTTTAGGAATATATTCTATTTTATTAAACTCTAGTAAGGAGAAATGGAATTTGGGGGCAAAGTTTGACAATCAAATATGAACTACTTGCATGTAATAGTCAGCAAACTAATTACAACAATTTTATAAATTAATCTAATTTTTCAGGTTTGTTTAAAGTCTTTCAAATATCTTTCCACTTTTCTCTCATGCTGTGACCTTATTCTATGAATTGCATTGGAAATGGGTTCTGTGGAGATGGCACTGATACTGAAGGCCCTTTTTCCTTCTTCCTCTAATTCACTGAGTGTTTAATAAAGGCAGCTTGTTTGTTTACTGTGACAGAATTTACATAAATACAATTTCTGAATCTAAGAAAAATGGAAATTTAAAATAACGTTGAGTTCCTTCCTCCAATGCAAAATGGCACAGAAAACACAGCATCCACCCAGAGCAAGTGGCCGGAGCAGCCTTTAATCAGGGAGTGTGAGACCCTTCACCCACCGGCTCTAGCCTCTCTCCCACGCAAGCCGGGAATCAATCATGCTGGAGTTTGCCACACGTTGAAATAGAACTTCAAAGGGGAAATGAGATAGGACAGCCACTCCTTTCCGACTAACGGAACAGAGCAGATAGTGTTCCCCTTGCTGGCTGAATCCCTTCTCAGCCAGAGGGCAATGGGCAGGAGGATTACTTGGTGGTGGACAGCAGTCTCTGCCCTTTTCATCACCTCTTCCCCAGCTCAGGCCAAGTGTAGAGGGGAGGCTGTGGGTAGCGCCAAAGATGGGATGCCGGTGAATCTAAACTTTCTCAGACCCTCAACCAGGTGTAATAAGACATAAAAATACCATGCTTGCCTTTTATTGTGTCATCCTTCATTCTCTTATATTTCTTTCTCCAACTAGAATTTTTGGGTCTTTATGAATATTAATGTTAATGAGACAAGCATGGATGTTCTTCTTTTACACTGAGACATGGTGAGCTTACAGTGTGCCAGGTAGGCTTATTAATTCCACAGTTCTCTTTAATGCTCTCATTACACAGTCGTTCTATCTAGATGGTCTCACACTTCTACTTTGGGAAGGTATAAAGCAGAATGAAACACCGTCCCTGCCTGGTGGCTGGAACCTGGGCTGGCTCAGCAGTCTGGACAGGTTGTTCAAGACTGTCCCAAAGGCCAGCTCCAGTGAATGAGTCTCTCCACAAGCAACCTGATATTCAGGTCAGATGCAGCTTAGGTGGTTTCAGCAATCAGAACCTCGTGGGGAGGGAAATGCTCCTGTGGGCTGTGACCATGGAGCACAGGTAAAGAGCCGCCTCCAGTGGGGCGTCCACAGAGAGGCAGTGCCTTGCCAGGAACAGACTGCGACACCTTCTTCTTCTATGGCATGTTTGACGGCAGGTTCTGAAAAGCACGCTGGGACTTACTTCATGCATCATATTTATGCTTGCATATACCAGTGATCCATGCCAGTGGAACATGGATTAAAAAATCCACAGAGAAGTCCAAAGTTAATTTTAGGTATCCCTTCGGTGTCCAACCCCTCAGTCTCTTGCAGGTCTTGGTTGGGTTGGGTGTGAAGAACTTGAGAGCAACGAAGGCTGTTAAATACTGAAATGAATTAATAAGCAGCTGCTCTTTCCTGGAGAAGAATAGAGACCTGCACCCGTCTGGATAGTCTAAAGGCAGTGTCCTCTGATGGAGTTTAGACTGTGTGCCGAGGGACAGCTCCTTTGAGCCCCCGAAGCCTCTACCTTTGTTCCTCTGCCTCTTTCCCTTCCTTCAGGGTCTGCTGTAGAGGATAACATCAGCTCACTGCCGAACAGCGCAGAGAAATGAGTTTCGAGGAGCAGCGATTGCAGCGTGTGACAATTTAGCCTCCATGCCTGCCTATCTGGGTTTTTATCTTCCCTTCTGTGTGCCTCAGTTTCCTCTGAGGAGGAGATGAGAACGAGAAATGGCATATAAGATGCTGGGCGCTTAACTGAACGCGTCCATCCACAAAGCCTCTAGATCAGTTCCTGGTACATGGTAAACATTGAACATTACTTAGTTGTTATCACTACAGAATGAACATATACAGTGCTTTCTGCTTGCATAAAAAACAAAGGCATCATTTTTGTGTTGATCAAGTCTACTTCACAGTTCTCCAAAAGACAGAGGAAGTGGGTGGGTAACTGACAGGCTTGCACCATGAGCAGGGTCCTTTCACGGTTTCTTAGACTATCATCCAAGGTAGACCATATTTGCCTCTCACATTCCAATGAAGGCCAAGATACACGCTAAAATATTTATGCTTTATCAATGCACAAAGGGCAGTTTCAGCATCTCTCCTAAGGCACCTTAATGCAAGAACACAAACAGCTCTGACACCACAGCAATAAAAAAGGTGCTATCAATTAAAAAATCTCCTTCTCTCTTTTGATTTGGTTCCATAGCCTATCTTTTTAAGATATAAAATAGCTAGTATCTCAAAAAACCACCTTACGGTCGGGCAGCAGTGGTGTATGCCTCTAATCCCAGCACTCGGGAGGCAGAGGTAAAAGGATCTCTGTGAGTTTGAGGCCAGCCTGGTCAACAGAGTGAGTTCCAGGATGGCCAGGGCCACACAGAGAAGCCCTGTCTCAAAAAAAACAAAAATGAAAACAAAAACAAATAAAAAAACATAAAACACCACCTTTAAACCAAAGGCTATGTTGTCTAGAGTCTAGGATTTAATAACCAACAGCAACAATTTCCTGCGAATGGATAAATCTGTAGCTGACTAAATGGTCTGCTGTATGGCATCTCTGCTCCTAGTTTCCTGAATGTCAACAGATGGGTCCTTAGCTTCTTTCAGGCATGGTTTCCTCATCCACAAAACAGGGGTGTGTGGGGCAGTGAAACCATACCTAACTTCTCATCCCTAGGCGAGGTGAGAGATGGAAAGGTATTAACAAGAGTTCATAACTCAGTAGTCATTCAGAAAAACAGCACACACACACACACACACACACACACACACACACACACACACACACACACACCCCGCATAAGATTTCAGATACCAGATCATAATCCTATCAATGATGTTATTCTATTAAAATTGAGACATTTATTCTTTATGGAACAATGCAACATTCTCATAATACAGAGACATCAGTTACACTCCTTTCTTCTTCTCCATCTCATCATCTCCAGCTCTGCCTCATGTAGACCCTCTCTTTATCCCAACACAGAAGTTCGCAACCACAACCGTAGAGATTGAGACAAAAAAAAAAAATTGTTTGTTTTGCTGACTCAGTGGACACCTCTCCCCCTTGTGATTCTTAATTCCTCCCCATAGAGACAGTTGTGTGTGTGTGTGTGTGTGTGTGTGTGTGTGTGTGTCCTGTTTGCATTTTCACGGGGGAGGAGCAGGGTTTGTGAGAGAGAAGGTGGAGCAAAGTTTCTTTTCTCATAGCAAAGCGTCCCTTGTAAAAGTGATGCTATATATACAAGTTTATATATAATCTATCCAGTGCAATCACAATTGTCCTGCCAGACACTCTGAAGTTCCACCTTGGTCGATGTATTTCTGGAGTTTTAAACAGCTGTCCAACAACAGCTGCATTTGAGTAAGACTTGGGCAGGTGGCTCCAGATCAGCCACATGCCACTCATATGCAGGCTGAGGCTTCTATGTTCACAGTTCACAGGAAAGAGCGTGTCTTCTGTCTGGAGTGGGTGCCGTGGCGAGGCGATGGGCAAGGTGGGAGCTGGAGGCTGGGCCATGAGGAAGAAGTCTGGCTTCTTTGTACTTCCCTCTCATGGTTTGTGTGGCAAATTCACATCAGTGTGAAAAATATTCACAGCAAGAGGTCTGATTTTCCTCCTCTCACTCCAAGAGTGCATATAGCACACCAGCCAGCTAAGCAAGCTCACCACAGACATTTCCAGTGCTTTAGCCAAGAGTCATTCGATGTAAATTAGAAGAGATTAATTTGAGACAATAGTTCTGTAAATGAGGTTTTTGGTTTTCCCACCAGATGGGGAAATTTGAAGTCTCTGCCTTCCTGTGCTCGCTCCCCCACTAAGCAAGGGACAGTGGCTGAGTCCCCAGGGCTGGTCTGAAGACAGAAGGGGGAGGGGAAACTCTGCCTCAGCAGGTCAGCTCAGAAGACGACGCTCACTGAGAATAGCAAGGACCTGCAAACCAAGACCAGAAACCATTACAAACCCACTCCATGTTAGCTCTGGCTGTCACCAATGGAGACTACTCAGAGACCTCCGGGAAAGACGGTGGTCTGTCTAAAACCCAAATAGATCCTCGACTTGATCCTGATTCTGCAAACCTGAAAATAAATAAATACAAGATCGGGTGCCGGGAAGGGGCAGGATACGTAAAGGAAAAAAAAAATAAAAAGACAAACGCACCGTTTTTCTTATGAGTGCTGCACACTTCATCTGCAGGTGGAGAAGGGTGAGTGTGAAAGTTACACACTTCATCTGCAGGCAGTGAATGGTGAAGCAAAACACACGGAGAAGTATAGCCCTCATCGGAGAAGAGGGGCAAAGGGCAAAGGACTAGCCAATAATTGGGCTTATTTTAAACGTTTGTCATTAGCTCTAAAAATAAAAAATAAAATAAAAAATAAAAGGCAGACCACTCCACTTCTCATCCGAGTGAATGCACGCATTTGAAGTTCAACTCCAAGCCAGCCATTACGGTCTTAGCATTAACATCAAAACCAGTCTAAATTTTACACCTGTAAAAGGCCTACTTCATTTGGCAGTTAAGCTGATGTAAGAGACCCCAGGAGTCACAGCTACTCTGGATCAACGCCGCCGTGCAGCAGCGATGAACTGCTCTGGCGCCATAGGCGTCACCGGAAGAAGAAACGATGGAGCCTTTTAACAGTATATTTTATTTAACCCAATATCACCATTAAGGCAACTGCTGGACACATTAGAACATGCAAACTCAGTATAAAATGTTAACGAGGTGAGGTTTTACATCATTTTTCTTTTGCAGTTTTGGAGATCCAGTGTGTATTATGTCTGACAGCACATCACCGTTCATCCTAGCCACGGGGCAAAGGCTCAGCAGCCACGTGTGGTTAGTGGCCACTGTGGGACCCGTGCAGACTAGAATCTTTCCACCGAACTTTATTCAAAGAACAGAAAGAGTCCTCTGTACCACCGAGCAACCAGGCCGAGGACAGGGTGCTACTTTCTAGAGACATCTACCAAATGATGGCATGCAATCTCTCAGCCACATGGTCCTGGGGGGGGTCTCCCAAGGGAAGTCG
>CABHPQ010173343.1:0-22440 GCA_902168405.1 Peromyscus aztecus
CTCATGGCCTTAGTCTCCTGTTCTCACACCATGGAAGACAAATGTAAATGTATGTGTGTGTGTGTGTGTGTGTGTGTGTGTGAGAGAGAGAGAGAGAGAGAGAGAGAGAGAGAGAACTAGGTTGTCTCCCATATCTTCTTATTGAGGCACCAATCCCATTCTCAAGGACTGGACTCCACGGTCAAAGGTCCTACCTCCTAATACCGCTGAGATTCAGGATTAGGTGGATTCTCCTGAGATGCAAGATGCACCTGTCTGTCTCTGGGCTTTCCTACAGTGAATCTGACCATCTCTGACAACCCAAGAGACAGTATGACAGTGCAGGGTTGAAGAGGGTAGGGTTCAATGTCCATTTTTCTGGAGAAGATGCTGTGTGAGATCTCTGGGGACCAGGAGACTATGAAGTCATTGGGAGTTGTTGGTGTCAGAGGCTCTTGTAAAAATGCTAGAGGATCATAAGAATGGGCACATGCTTAAAGGATCTCTGTGTCTGAAGCTAAAATGGCTAACAGAATGGTCAAAAGTCTGAGCCAGTTACAGAAGGTTTGAGTACATTACACAAGATGTACATAAGACTGAAATAATATAGGGTTAGTAATTGCAGTTACTCTGATTTGCTCAAACAGCAAACACTAACTTAAATGACTTTCAGATGATTACTTAAACATCTGACTTAACACTTTAGATACACACATGCCTTCCCGGCCACTGTAGCTATTTCTGTCATTAACCCCTCTGCAGACTTGGACACAGTTTGTAGTCTAGAGGGACAGTAGAGTATTCATGATTATCCATCCCACAATGAATGCCACAAAGCCTCAGAATCATGCCAAGGTCAATGATGACACCCCTCCCCCCTTTTTTTTGTTCTCCAGGATCCTTTATCCTTTCACAGAGCATTTTCTTTGGGTGAGTTTTAGGATAATCAAATTGCAGAGGAAAACATTTGTCACTGAGCCGCACGGCTTGCTGAGTTTGGCCAAGCCAGCGTGTCCTTTGTCTCAACTCGGCTGGATTTCCAGTAGCGTTGCATTGTTTGAGCTCAAGTCTTTCCTTGGCAATATTTACCAACGAGCATTAAGTGGGAAGATAAAATTAAAGTTGTGTGAACGATTCAAGCCGCTTTGTGTGGAGAGACGGCTTTTACTGCTTTTCTTCCGAGTGCTCGCACTCTGTAGACCAAGTACAAAACAGATTGAAGTGAAAGGAAGAAGTTACGGACCTGAACAAAGTGGCCATGTCCTTGGAGGAACCTGACATCTTATTATTCCAAAGGTCATTGCCGATCAGCATGTTCAAATTTCTATTCTGTAGGTATGTGTCATGAGAATCACAGCCTTTATTTGATGCAAACACTTAACATGTTTTTTTTTAAATGATTCATTTATTCTTATTTTATGTACATTGGTGTTTTTGCCTGCATGTATGTCTGTGTGAGGGGATCAGATCTTGGAGTAACAGACAGTTGTGAGCTGCCACATGGGTGCTGGGAGTTGGACCAGGGTCCTCTGGAAGAGCAGTCAGTGCTCTTAACTGCTGAGCTGACTCTCTAGCCCCTACACTTCAGATCTTTAGTGGGTGCCTACCATTGGCATGTTCTGTGTGAGGTACAAAGGAAGGCATAGTGAACTGGTCCCCTCAGGCTGTGGGCTGAGAACTCTGGACACAGCCTAGTTAACTGGAGCCAATGGCCACATGCATCTTTGGAGGCATAGAATAATTTCTTTCTTTATTCTTATTCTTCAGTCTTACTTTCCTTTAAAAAAAATTAGAGTTGGGAGAGAGCTAAGGCAACCATGCAGTCAGTGAGGTGCTCAGCATGTGTGCATGAGGACTTGAGTGCAAAATCCAGAAGTCACATATAAGAAGTCAGGCTCACACATGTAATTCCAGTACTGGGAGGGAGAGACAGGCAGATCCCAGGCAGTGAGTCTGGCCTACTCAGTGAGCTCCAGGCCACAGACAGACTTTTTAAAAAAACAAAACAAAACAACAACAACAACAACAACAAGAAAAAAAAAACCAAGGTGGGTCTGTATAATGTTGTTTGTATGTATGTGTTCTCAGGGCCGACCATTTGGTATTGGATAACTGATTGGTGTGCTTTTCCCTGGGGAAGACTATTTCTCCTGCTCTCAGCTTTCCTTACTTGCCTACGGTTCTCTTTGTAGGGTTGAGGCCTCATAGACTTTTTTCGGTCCATGTTGGTTGGTATCATCCTTGTTCAGCTCATGTTTAGATGACCATGACGCTATAAAGAAATAATCTCTAAAGCTAAAACATAAAACAAGGTGAACAGGTCTGGAGGAAGGGGGAGGGGTGCACACCCCTGTGCCCACATACCCGACACTTATGTACACACACATATTCATAGGAATGTATTTTATTAAGGTAGACTACACAAGGTCGTGTTCACTCAAGTATGAGCAGCACTGCCCCCTCCCCCCCACCTTCTTGTCTCCCTGCCTTCTCTTAGTTTCTGACCATAACTTTTCTTTGTTTCACTTCACCAATACTTTTTTTCACTTTCTGCTGTGTTTCTTTAGAAAGTCAAACCTGGTTGGTGCCACTCTTTGAAATCCCAGTGGCTCAGGAGTGAAACGTAGATTTAGTTTCCTAAGAGGTGGAGAGCATCATGCCACTTTGGGCAGGATTAGGAAGATGGAGGCTCAATGTCACGGCGTCATCTAGAGGTTGTCTCTTACTGTTGCTATTGGCTTGCTTATGGAAAAGTATACATTTGATTAAAAATAAACACGTAGACTTAGCCCAGCGTGGCAGTACACACCTGGAATCCCAGCACTTGGGAGGCCGATGCAGGGAGATAAAGAATTTGGGCCTCCTTTGGATGATACAGTGAGACTTCATTTCAAAAAGAACAGAGGATTATGCTTTTTAATCAGAGCAGTTGTGTTCCTTTAGCATTAAGGAAATAGAGATATGTGTAAATGTGTGTGGAGATGTTTTCTGGTAAAGCCACAAAAAGCATTTGAAACAACATTAGGTACTGCAAAGTGGAAGAGTAAGTGATTGTTGGACGTGTCATGACAGAAAAATTAAAGTTAGAGTTATGGGAGGAGGAGCCATCGCCAAACACACGCGCAACCAGTTCGCCCTGTAATACGTCTCTCCCTCTCTCCCCTTCTTTTCTCTTCCTCTCCTTCTTCCTCCCTCTTTGCCCCTTTCATTCTCTCTCTTACAATTTTTCCCCTCTTCCTCTTCCCCCAACCCCTGCTTCTTTAACTTGACTTGCCTTTTAGTTCTTATCTCCTCCGCATCCTATTGCCTCGTCACCAGTTTTAAATCTCCCCATCAAGCAGGTCCATGTACACGCCCTTGGCCTTGAGACACAGGGCCAAGCCTGACCTTAAGGGAGGCTAGGAAGTCAGTTTTATTTCCAAAGACATTTTGCCTCTTAACAAACACTTTCTTTCCCCTCTTCAAAGGCAGTGTAGTGGTAGGGTGACATCACACCCACAGTTCCTCTCTGTGTTCGTCCTCTGCACAGCCATGGTTTTCTTTACAATCTTCCCTTCTCACAGCAATTTTATGCAACCGAGGACTTGTCTTTGTATCAATCATTTTGTTAATATAATTTCCTTATATAGATAGTCAAAAAGACTTTTTGGGAGATAAGAATGTTGGAGAAATATCTTTTCACTCAAAACTTCACAAATTGGATTTTGAAAGCTTCAAATAGATTGCCCATTATTTCTATGAGAATTTTAAGTCATCGCTTCCATTATCATTTTTTTTTAAAGTACTAAAAGCACATTCAGATGCTTTTGTTTATCTGCAACTGATCCCTCCAGCACTTAGTGGTGTCTATATCTCACTCTCGAGGACGTCACTCAATTTCTCCATTGCTCTCAATGCAGTGGAGCCTGTAGACTGCCCAGATGTCTCTCTGAGCTGAAGCGTTGGAGAGAACCTGCCTTTTCCACACTTGTTCTCTCTTCCATCAACAGGCTTTTGTAGAAGAGGAATCCTAAAAGCAGGGCAGATGCACCAAGATGCTGAGAGACTAGGTCCCCAAGTGGGTTTGAGAAGCAGCCAGCACAGAGACACACCAGGAGGAGCCTGGGTCCCTGCAGGACTCAGGAGCTGTCAGGACTTGGGTTTCCTTGCTTTGATCCCTATTTATGTCTATAATCATATGAGGCAGAAGTTGCTCCATGAAAGTGTGGCTGAACTCAAGAATTGGACCCTGGATACAAACGTTTGAATTATTTGCTACTAATCTAAAACCCTAGAAGTTTGTATGTGATGTTCAGCTTTCCTGATTTGTTCATAATTGACAGAATTATGGTTGAGAGAAATAACAAGAGTATCCATGCCTGATGAGCCCCTGGATACATTCATGTCTGTAGTCCAAACTTGGAACACCTATCTGAAAGAAGAAGAGAAGAAGGAAAAACGTGATGAGGTCTGGGGGTGACATTTTGATTAAACCTGAGCCTAGAGACAGAGGATGTGGGCTCACACTAGGCTCATGGTATGCACTGATCGACTGTGTCGTGGGGGTTTGCCCCGAATGTCCTCCTTCAGAGTTCTCATTGTTTCAAAAACTAGTTTTAGCTGGATTGCAAAGCAGTTGCATCTGTGGATTTTGACAAACAAACGTGTGTTCTAAACTTATGTACCAAACCATTGCTGAAGATAATTAAAAGTGAAATGCTAGATATATTGTATCTTGACAACATCTGACCCCCTCCATCTCTACTAACTCCTCCAAGACACAAAACACACCCCCTCCCAATACCACGCCCTTTTCTTTTCTAAATCCAATGGATCCAATTAGTGCTGACCATATGCACATGGGTGTGGGACCGTCCACGGAGCCTGGACAACATACTGAAAGTGGTAAGTAAATTTCTCCTCTTGCATTGAAAGAATCCTCCCTGTGGAGGGTTCACACACATCCAGGTGACTCATCTCTATCATCCCAGCAAGGATGACCTGCCGCATAGATGCCCAGCCCCAGTTTTTGAACACACACAGCAGAACTGAATGAAAACATCTGGGACTGAATCAAATAAAAAATATCATATAGAAAACTTTAAATGTTTACATAGCTTTTGCTTTTGAAAGAGGCATTGTGAAGAAAAGCATCGTAGGTTAGGAGGGTGCATATGAATTTTACAGAGGCTTCTTATACTTTGAGGGAAAAAACAGGGCTGTGCTTTTTTAGTTGACTTATTTGGAAACACCAACTGGGTCATTTTTGGGTAAATGTCCACATTGGAAGAGCTAACAGGCAGCAGAAATGACAGCAGCCAGGGGAGGCAACAGCTTGGATACTGTATGGGTCACTGGGAATTGAACTCATGGGCTTTGTGCTTGGCAACAGCTCCCCAGACCTCAGTGTCCCCATGCCTCAGTGACAATATTTTTATTTTTCATTAAAATTACCGCAAATGCATTACTAAAACACCAATTGAATAAACAGTTTCTGTATACCAGCTTTAGAAAAATCTCCTGAGTTCTCTGTGTAGGGTCTCATGTGTAAAATAATGAATATTTCCACTGTCTATAAGGGATCTCCTTAGAGGGAAAATATCATGTAAATGGTTACTTGTGAAAGGATCTAACTGTGGTAAGTAATTGTTTCCCTGTTCCAAAGTCACTGAGCAAATTAGATGATAAGTATTCTTTTTAAATTGGCTGCCACAGGGCTGCAAAGATGATTAAGCATGCAAGAACCTATACAGCTCTCCTAGAAGATTCCATTCCCTTCTGAGGGCATACTCAGGTTGAACATCTCACAAGCACCTGGAATTCCTGGTCTAGGGAATACAACGCCCTCTTCTGGCCTGTGAAGGTAGTGCACTCATATACACTGATACAGATACTTACACACATACATAAAATACACCTTTTAAAATAAACAAATGAGCTGCCATGGCAGGATGCTATGAAGACAAAAGGGAACAATATTGTGTGTTTTCAGCATTATTAAAGTTCAGTAGTTTCATATAATAAAAGTGTAAACCTGTTGTTGTAGAATATTATTTTAAGGTGTGTTACTTTTGTTTAATGTTACATTTGTTTAACTCTGTGAATCTGTGTTACTGTGCCTGCCTAACACACCTGACTGTCTAATAAGGAACTGAATGACCAATAGCAAGGCAGAAGAAAGGTTAGGCAGGGCTGGCAGGCAGAAAGAATAGAAGGAGAGAAATCTGGGAGGAGAAAAGAAGAAGGAGCCAGAGAAGGAGGAGGACTCCAGGGGACAGCCACTCAGCTACACAGCCAGACACAGAATACGAAGGAAAGGAAAGACATACAGAAATAGAGAAAGGTAAAAACCTAGAGGCAGAAGGTAGATAAATGGGATAATTTAAGGAAAGCTGGCTATAAACAATCCAAGCTAAGGCCAGGCATTCATAAGTAAGAATAAGACTCCATGTGTGGTTATTTGGGAGCTGGGTGATGGGCTCCCCAAAAGAGTAAAAGATCTTAAAGAATAAAACAAACAAAAAACAAACAACAACAGCCTGTGAGTTCCTAACTTCGTAAGACCCCATCACAAAGGAGTTTCCAGACTAAAGTGCTTCTCAGTAGACTGCAGAGACTGCAGGATGACATCCTGTGTATGGTCACGCCCACCCTGCTGTGTTGGCCACTTTTTTATGGCCACTGGAAGGCAATGGCCATTGCTAAAGTCCTCCATCCCAATTCACTTATCTCTGAATCTCCCTATCCTGGTTCACTTTAACTGTTTAGTTGGCACAGGTTAGAGTCATCGGAGAGGATTTAACTGGGACAAATTGGCCTGGGCAAGTCTGGGGGGGATTTTCTTGATTATCATTGATGTGGGAGAGTCTAGCCCACTATGGGTGGCACCATCCCTAGGCAGGTGGGCTCCGGCTGTAACTGAAAGCAGTTAACTGTGCAAACCAGTAGGCAACACCCTCCTCCATGGTTCCTGATTCAAGTTCTTTCTTGAGTTTCCGCCACAACTTCCCTTATCGATGGAATATTACTTATGAGCTAAAATAAACCCCATTTCTTTTTATCACAGCAATAGAAAGAAATTAGAATAGTCCCCTTAACTGATCAATAATTTTACATACTTAGGAGGTACTATGTGATATTTCTATGTAGCTTCATGTGTAGCTAGACGTATGCATTATGTATAACATATACACACACATAATATGTACAGGCATATACATATCATGTGTATGTATATACTATGTTGTTGCTATAGAAGTCTTAGGCCAGTGGCCTGACTCTGGAAGAGGGGGTGCCCAATAATTAAAGTCCAGCCACTTGCCACAAAAAAAAAAAAGAAAACAAACAACAAAAACCTATGACAAATCTTTGATCAGAATGGGAACGACATGGAGACACAAACTCTTAGCCCTTCTTTTGGAGGCATAGTTATGAGCTCCCAGATTCTCCCAGGAAGGAATAGAAAGGGTGTGTATGGGGGGGATTGTGTGCAATTAATCGTTGTGGGATGATCATTATCTCAGATCGACCCAGGAGGCTTTGTCAGTATAAGAACACTGTTGTTTTCTGAGTCAGTCTAGACTCTTGTCACGTGATGTTTATTGATCAGACCCACCATTCTGGGAATCCAAGGTGACTTCGGCAGCAAAGGAAATGGATAGGAAGCCCAGGCAGAGACACTCTGAGTCATCCTTAGGCATCTATGTACCTTTCATCCATGCCTACTTTCAGGGGTGTTTCCGGAGACTAGAGAGATGAGAGAGATGGGTCAAAGGGTACAAAAATTCCCTTAGACAAGAGGAATATGCTTTTGAGCTCAGTCACACAGCATGCTGGTTACTATCCAATAAGGACGCCTGTTTCCTCTTTGTCCTCTGGTACCCAAGGCCCATCTCCCTGTTCCTTTGTTGGTACTTTTGTTTCATGTTCCCAGAACATCTGGCTTGTTTCTGGTCTCAACTTGTGGCTAAGTAACCCCATACCCTCTGCCCATAAGCTTTCTCAACTAAGAGAACTTATTCCCCTAATGTAGTGTTGCTACAGCACCAGATGCTTGAATTAACTCATGAGTGTTTGTTGAATGAATAGCATAATGTGAAATTGGAGTTGCTTCTAATTCTGGGGTTGTTCTTTCACTTGAAGTGTGCGGCTTTAAAGAACAGAGTACACAGGTCCACCTGGGGTTTAAGAAGCCTTAACATCATCTATTGGAGGACTGGGAAGACAGCTCAGCAGTTAAGAACACTCGCTGCTCTTCCAGAGGACCCCCATTCAACTCCCAGCACTCACATGGTAGCTCATCACCTTCTGTAACTCCAACTCCCGAAGATCTCATGCCCTCCCTCTTCCGGCCTCCAGGGGCACCAGGCACATACATGGTACACATGAAGGTAAATGCCCATACATGTAAAATACCCATACACATAAAAGAATAAATCTTTTTTAAAAATTCATGTCTTCATCTCTCACCTGAGGCTACAGGTCATGGACCCTATTGCTTTGTCACGTGACTTCCCTTCCTCTTCTCTTGGAAGAGTCCTTTATCTTCTGCATCTAAGCTAGTATATGCAGGCCTGTACTATTAATTCTCAGGAGGGAGACTTGCCAAGATGGGCCACCCATTGCTGTTTTGTTTTACACTTCACCCTGAGAAGAAACTCTTACAGGAACGGGGATCAGCATGCCAGGAGCATGCTCACCACAGGCTCACTGCACTTCCTGCTGGTTTGGTTTTGTTGCTGTGTTTTCATCTCTGATTTTTGTCTTTGTGCGGGACTTGACTTTAGCGACCATTATCCCATTTAAAACCTTTAGTACTTAGTATAACATAATCACGGCCTAATTACAGAGGGTCTTAATTGCATCTGCTTGTGTCTATTCAGATTTCCCTAAATAAACACAACCCTTTTGTTTTCCCTCATGGTAACTGGCTGAAGCTGAGTTAGGACTCCATTGTTCACTCTTCTGGAATGTCCTTTCTCAACACAACATTATGTTCGGTGCAAAAACAAATCCCTAAAGACACTGAGAAAATCACAGGCTTGAAAAGTGACTTTAACTCCAGCCACTGTTGCCTGACACATTGGTCTCAACATCTGAGTCAGAAAAAGTGGGTAATATTTTGTTCCACCCCATAAGTTCAGACTTTGCAATAAAGAACATTGGTGTGGGAACTACATTTCCCCCTTTTCGTTTATAGGTACTTAGGTCTGAGTCATCAGACTTTTTAAGATAATAGACAAGGACACCCATGGCTCGCTCTTAAGAAGTATCTATGCACCAGGCATGGTGGCACATGCTTTTAATTCCAGCACTTGGGAGACAGAGGCAGGCGGATCTCTGTGAGTTCAAGGTCAGCCTAGTCTATATAGGGAGTTCCAGGACAGCCAGGGCTACATAAGGACACCCTGCCCACTCCCACCCCCACCCTCCAGAGTATCTATGCAAGTCATTTTGTCTTAAGATCTGCTGGCAATTTTCCTAAGCTTTTTATATCTATCTGTAGTTTAAAAAAATGTCACATAGCTTCAGGGGCTCCATTCTCCAAGAATTGTTCATCTTAGGGACTGTCCTACTGTGTCTGGTGTAAATGTTTCTTATAATCTTTGTAAAGCTGGAGTTGGATCTCTCTGTCTTCTATGTCCACAGTGAAGTTCACCATATGCAGATGGACATTTAAAAAAATTAAGGAAACTCCAGATTCCTTGCTATTCTGTGTAGCTTATCTTTCTTTACACTCCCATTCCCCAGTCGATGCTAGCACTGCCCTCTCCTGTCAAGCACCATGAGATGGAAATTGGAATACATAATGTCTGATCATTAATTGGAATATACAGTGGTCTGATATTTACTGTATGTACTGGCTCATTTTGTGTGCCAACTGGACACAAGCTAGAGTCATTAGAGATGAAAGAGCCTCAGTTGAGAAAATGCCTCCATGAGATCCAGCTGCAGGGGATTTTCTCAATTAGTGATCAGTGGGGGAGGGCCCAGCCCATGGTAGGTGGTGCTATCCCTGGGCTGTTGGTCCTTTAAGAAGGTGGGCTGAGCAAACCATGAGGAGCAAGTCAGTCAGCAGCCCCCCTCCATGGCCTCTGCATCAGCTCCTGTTTCCTGGATCCTGCCCTGTTTGAGTTCCTGTCCTGACTTCCTTCAGTGATGAACAGCAATGCTGAAGTGTAAGCCAATAAACCCTTTCCTCCCCAACTTGCTCTTTAGTCATGGTGTTTTGTTGCAGCTACAAAAACCCTGACTAAGACACTGTATTTATCTCTAAGGTCTCTGTTGCCCTTTCTTAGTTGGAATTACTTCATTTAATTGTTATTGTAAGATGTATTTATTTTAAATTAGGTGTACATATCTGTAGGTTGAGGATGCACAATGTCCATAGAAGCCAGAAGGGGGTATCACATTTCCAGGAGCTGTAATTACAGGTGGTTGTGAGCCACTATGTGGGTGCAGGGAATTGAACGTGGATCTTCTGCAAAAGCAGTATGTCTTCTTAACTGCCAAGACATCTCTCCAGCCCCTTTAATATCATTTTGAAAAATAAGACTATCATTTCCATGGCCTAAAGAATTACTGTGGCATTTATCCAATTGCTCCTGAATGTGGTTCATGAACATGCAGGGCTGTTTGATTCCGCATTTGTTACTTTAAACTATTTTTTTGTCTCATGCTTTTAGTAGCTGGACGATATTTCTCCAGAGGAAATAACCCAGCTGTTAAAATTTCATCATCTACAGAGGGATATAGGTTTGAATGTCACAGTTTTAAAAAGGAAAAAAAAAAAGTTGTTAAGGTCTCCGAAGCTTGAATAATTTGTTCTCACTTGAGTTCACAAGGACACTCAATTTATTAGGAAACGTATTTCCACGTACCTCTGAGGAGGTGAGGTACTCCAAGAGAGTAGCTACCATACTGTGTTTAATAAATCACTGCTTAGATTGTAAAGAGAGGATTGAAGCCAATATATCCCCATATATTCCAAACCCACTCTAGAAATTTACAGCACTCAAGATTCCCAGGACTTTCAATTTACCTAGCTGAACATCTGACATAAATCCCAATCTTCGACCGAAGAGTCATTCTAGGTCATATACTGCCAACAACCACAAAGTTTAAGCCAGTATCTTTTGGCTAAAACAAGTGATGTGAATACCCTCTGTAGCTTTCTGTTACTCGGAAACATACAGCTGTTTGTCTAGACATTGCTTTGACTTTCTATAAGACATTTTAAAAAGTGCTACTAGGGGAAGTGGGGTGATGACCAGGGATATGACTTAGCAGGTAAGAGTACTCACTGCTTTTGACCTAGGTTTAGTTCCTATTGACCACATCAACCAGATAACTTATTTTAACTCCAGCTCCAGGGAGAACCTGCTGCCCCCTTCTGGTCTCTGTGGATACTACACTCATGTGCATAGACACACAACATACAAAAAAAAAAATTTAAAAAGAGCTGCAGACCAAATCTGCAGAGTTGGAGTGAAGTTATGACAAACTGGATATTGATCAATGAAAGTTAGCTCAGCCCATGGGTGAGGACTTATTAGGTCAAATGCACTAAGTTGTAATGAAGTAGATTGTTTATGAAAATTTAAAATGTGTAAGATCTGTTCATTGTAAGTTTTTATTTGAAACCTCTGCTTTATAGAGATACTTCAGAATTAATGTATGTTTTAATCTTATGCTTTCTCCCCCCCTCCAACTCCTCCCAGACCCTCCCCTAACTCTTCCCAGACCCTGCCCCACCTCTCTACCCATGGCCTCTCTCTCTCTCTCTCTCTCTCTCTCTCTCAAAAACAAAGCAACACAAAATATCTGTGAAGCCCAGGTTGTGTTAGCCAATTACTCCTGGGTACAGGGCCTACCCTGGAGTGTGGTTGATATACCCAGTGTCACTCTATGAAGAAAGCTGTCTTTCCCTCTCCCAGCAGCTATCAAATACCAATAACTCTTGGATGGAGGCAGAACTTGGTGCCCACCTGCTCTCCTCCATCCTAGGATTTTTTTTTCTGCCTTGAAACTCTGCAGGTTTAATGCATGCTGCTGCAATCTCTGAGTTCTCCTGTGTATCCGCTCTGTTGAGTGTGCAAAAGAAGAATTTCAGATGTGCTTTTGTAGATCAATTGACAGTGAAGAGGCTATCACAAATATACTTCAAGAAATAGGTACTTCCTGGCCTGGAGAGCTGGCTCAGCAGTTAAGACCACCCACATGGGTGCTCACAACCACCTGTAAACTCCAGCTGCAGGGAATCTAATCTCTTCTTCTGGCTTCTACAAGCATTGCACACCCAATGTGCACAGACATGTGCATAGGCAAGGTATTCATACATGTCAAAATTTTAAATTAAAATAAATAACCAGGTGATTTTTTTTCAGTGACTATATGCTGAGTGACATAAATAAGACACTAGTTGAATCAGATTATATCTTTCTGTACACTATCTAGTGGACATTCTCTGGTCACAATTAGATGATGAACACTTGGTAGGCATTTATTAAGATGGGTTTTGTGATGATACATCGTATCAACATGATAGAGTCTGACATCCCCTGTGGACGTGTCTGTGGGGGATTTCCTTGATTAGTGTAATTGAGGTGGGAAGACATGATCACTATAGGTGGAGTCATTCTCTGGGCTTGGAGAAAGTGAGTTAAGTACAAACTAGTTCTCTCTCTCTCTCTCTCTCCCCGTTTCTCTCTCTCCCCCGTCTCTCTCTCTCTCTCCATCTCTCTCTCTCCCCCCTCTCTCTCCCCATCTCTCTCTCTCTGTCTCTCTCTCTCCCCGTCTCTCTCTTTCTCTCTCTCTCTCTCTCTCTCTGTCTCTCTCTCTCCGTCTCTCTCTCTCTCTTTCTCTCTCTCTCTCTTTCTCTCTGTCTCTCTCTCTCTCTGTCTCTCTGTCTCTCTCTCTCTCTGTCTCTCTCTCTCTGTCTGTCTGTCTGTCTCTCTCTCTCTCTGTCTCTCTGTCTCTCTGTCTCTCTCTCTCTCTCTCTCTCTCTCTCTCTCTCTCTCTCTCTCCCCGTCTCTCTCCTGGTTTGTGTGTGTGGTGTTACCAGCTGCCTCAAGGTCTTGATGCTTAGACTTCCCCCACCATGGTGGACCGTACCTGGAACTGTGAAGCAAAATAAACCTTCCTTGCTTAAGTTGCTATGGTCAGGATATTTTATCAGGACACCAGGAAAAGTAACAAAGTCCCCTTGTGTCCTCTATCTATCAACAAAAGTAAATTCTATTGCCTACGAAGTTATTTCACACATACTGAGGAAGATTTTTATTTAGACTACATCAAGCAAATGTAGCCATTGGTTGTCAGACATAAAAAAAACAACCTTCCAGGTCATAGAGAATGGAAATTTAGAAGTGAATTAGTATGACACAGACCTCCCAGAAAAAAAAACATTGATTTGCACTGTGATTTCCACATACCTCACACATGACCACAAAATGTGAGGACTCAGCTAAGTATGACCAAACCTCACAATTACCGTTGCTTCCATTTATCAACTTCAAGATTGCAAGAAATCATGATGCTAAATGTGGAAGATGATGCTTTGTAGAACAGCTGGGACAGATGTGTGCTTTCTGAGCTCATATCTGGATGTAAACTCTTGTGTCAAGTTTTAAAAAAAGAACAACAATTCTTTGCCTTCATTAGACAGGATATTGCTCGGTCTTGACCACTGACAGCTCATGAAAATTCTTTGCTATCATAAGACAAGGTTATTCCCCCTAAAGGATATGGGGACTGCCACTATTATTTTTCCATGATAACGCTATCTCAGACCTAGAAAATGTGGCCATTACCTATATTTCTGAATTACTTAAATTATTTATAGTAGAGCCTTCCTTGCTACTTACTAACTCTGTATACCATTATGGTTTTGTTGAACTGTGTTTAATAAATCAGTTTTATTATGGTGGAGGAAATGTTTGCTGAATTACTTTTTAAACTTGATGTATCTTATTATCTTTAATGTAAATATATATTTATTGTAATAGAAAAAAAAGAACAACAGAAATGCAAAGGAAATGTCCCACCCCTGTGGCCATATCCTAACACTGCTGGTCTTTGCTTCTGAGTGAAAATACAAAATTAAATACATGGCCAAGTCAAAGACTGCTTCCATAAACCCAAAGTTTGGTGATTTGAGTGAGAAATGTCCCCCAGAGGCTCAGGTGTTTAACTCTTGGTCCCAGCAGGTGGCGCTGTTTGAGGGGGGTTATGGAACATTTAGGAGGTGGAGACTCGCTGGAGGAACTCCATCCCTGGGGGTGGGCTTTCACTGTTCTTCCTGTTCTTGCTGTTTCCTGTGTGTGAGTGAAATGTGACTGGCAGACCTCCTGTACCTGCCTTCTCTCCCATGTTGGACCCTTTGGACCCCTAAGCCAAAATATGTGTTTGCTTTATGAATTTTGCTTCTGGTCATAGTATTTTAGTCACAGCAACAGAAAAGTAACTAATATGCAAAAATAATTTAGAAGCTGATTTTAATATCATTTCATTGTAAAATGTTAATATGTATTACTGCTTTGAAAAATGGACTATATTTAAAATAAAGTAGTTGATTTGTTTAATGTAGTTTTTAGTCTATAGATTAGCATTTACAATAGATTCCCCATTGCTGTAAAAATCTCAACATAGTGCTCTAAAGCTAAGTTGAAATTTCACAGCTGAGGGGCCAGGGAGATGACTCAGTGGTTAGAGCACTTGTCGCACATGTCTGAGGACCACCATTCAGACATCCAGAAACTAACCTAAATGGTGGGTGGGTGTGGTGGACTGACTGTAATTCTAGCCTGGAAAGGCAGAGACAGAGCATCTGCAGAATAAGCTGTGCAGCAAAACCAGCTCTATTAGTCGGCTCTGAATGACTGACAGCCCTGTCTGCTGTCCAAAAAAATGGTGTACTGTTCTCCTGATGAGAAATTGCAAACACCACCTGGGCTCAGACTGTCTCTACAAGAAAGGCTATGAATTCCTGGAGCAGGGAACTTTTCATTGCTTTGTAGTTTTCTAATTTTACATAGACATTTTTTTTCTGCATTAGCTCTTATCTGCTTCCATCTTACACTATTTCAACATAAAATATTTTTTAGCTTGTTTTTAAAAGGAAGAAGAATTTTGATGATAATGATAGTTCAGAGCCCAACAGAGAAAAACTGTCATGACTCCACAATGTGAAATCACGATCTATCCTTACTTCTAATTTCCCACAAGCCATCTATTTAGACATATTATTTCCTTTAAAAAAAAAAAGGAAATGCATTAATTATTTTTACTTATTTGCTTTCTGGGAGATGGTACTTAGATTTATGAGTAAAACTTCCTGGGAGAGGGGCAGAGAGGAGCACAGGCAGACTTGCAAGTTAACAGTTTTGCTGAAAAGCTGCTGTGCGGGATGAAAGCCAGCAGGGCAGATGTTAACTGGAATAAACGGCAGACATCTGCTTGCTCCTTTCAGAAGAAGATGATTTTTATGGGACGTAAGTCAATCTCTTTGGATAAATGCTGCAGCCATCTTGCTGGCTTAAGCTCTGACCAGTGTCCCTCACTGCTTGCTCACTCTCCTGGCTTTGTGTGAGCTGCAAGGGGTCATCTGTGGGGATGGGGGGTGGGGGTGGGGAGTCGGGGTGGGGGTGAGCTTTATGGTCCAAAGTATGTTGAGGAATACAGAGAACCCGTGTGCTGATGGGGTATTGTTTTCAATGCAGGATTGTTTACTGGATGATGGTTTTTCAGAGGACAGATAATTACAGAGCAGCAGATGAAACAAAGCTGGGATGGGTCCCAGATGCAGCAAATCCTGCCTGTAAGGCTGTCTCCATCTAAGTACCTAAGGAGAGCACCACAAAAGCAGCCCCCTTGGGAGAAAACCCACTTTTCAATTGAAGGGACTGGCTGACAGGAAAACAGAACCAAGGCTCCTTGCTTTGTCATCTTTGCTTTTTTACAGACTTATTTTTATATTATGTGTATGACGTTTTGCCTGCCTGCATGCCTGTTCATGCAATCAGAGGCCAGAGAGGGCATTAGATACCCTAGAACTGGAGTTACAGGAGGTTGTGAGCCATCATGAGGGTCCTAGGAATTGAACTCAGGATGACATGTTTGGCAACAAGCACATTTACCTACAGACTTATCTCACTAGCCCTGTTTTGTAATTTTGATACTATTATAGAAATGATGTTTATATCATTGTCTGGTAACCGAGGACACATCATAGCGTGAACACACAACCAAACATTTTATATGCCTTATGCAAAAAGTCACCAATACATGACAAAGGTCTCTCTCTTGGATCATAAGAGTTTAATGACTTTAAATGTCTTGATGAATCTGTATTATTCAGTTTTCTTTGCAATAAATGTGTATTTATATGTTAAAATATGCTAACATGGATGAGGGAAAGCCAAGAACTCCTCAACTCTACATAAAAAAACTGGAGTTAACTAAAGAATGCTGAGAATAGGAGAAATAGTCTTCTTCAGGGAAGAACATCTTAATTGAGTATCCAATACCAAATGGTCAGCTCTGAAAACCTACGTGCAATCAACATTATACGGACTGAGCAGGTTGAATTTATGTATTTAGGAATATATATGCATATACAAATGTACATATGTATGTATACATGCAAATATGTATGTGACAACAATTAATGAAAAAGGAGGCCGTGAATTTGAAAGGTAGCAAGGAGGGGTATATGGAAAGTTTGGAAGGAGGAAAGGGAAGAAAGAAATGATATAATTATATTATAATCCCCAAAATAAGAGAAGTAATTTGAAGAGATAAAAGAAAAGGAATGAAAACTCTTGAGAAATGGAAACAGCCTAGATGTCAGATGTTTACTTAATTATTCAACAGATTACTGCGTAAAGGAAATACAATAAATATACACAAGGGATCATTAGGCAGCCAGAAAGAAGACGAAACTCTGACATTTTCAGAAAACAGATAGAACTTTGAGATCAGTATGTTAAACAAAAATGTTCAGACTCAGAGAGACAAATACAGCACATGTTCCTTATATGCAGGATTTAGATGTGTGTGTGTGTGTGTGTGTGTGTGTGTGTGTGTGTGTGTGTGTAAGAGGGCATCAAGACAGGGTAAGAGAATATATGTGACACTAGAGTAACAGCATTTTTGGGGGAATGGGAAGAGAATCATCAAGAAGGGAAGAGGAAGAGAGGGAGGAAGCCACTGGGAGATCTAGGTACCTGCACTTCAAAATTAAGCTTTTAATTTTGGTTTGAATAGGTATGGCCCCCAGAGACTCATGTGTTTGAATGTTTGGCCCATAGGGAGTGTCACTATTTGGAGGTGTGGCCTTATTGGAGTAGGTGAGGCCTTGTTGGAGAAAGTGTGTCATTGTGGGGGTGGGCTTTGAGGTCTCCTACATACTTAAGCTACACTCAGTATTCAGTCTCCTTCTGCTGCTTATTGATCAAGATGAAGAACTCTCAACTACCTCCCCAGCACCATGTCTGTCTGCACACCACCATGTCCCCTCATGATGATAATGGACTAAACCTCTGAAACTGTAAGCCAGCCCCAGTTAAATGTTTTCTTTTATAAAAGTTGCCATGGTCATGGTGTCTCTTTGAAGCAACAGAAACCCTAACTAAAACAGAGATGGATTAGCATGAGGTATAATGGTGTATATGTATGAAATGTCATAATAAAATCCATTATTTTATATGTGTTCCAGCTTGCTTTCTGCTGCTGTGGTAAAACACCATGACCAAAAACAACTTAGAGGAGGAAAAGGTTTATTTGGCTTATACTTGTAGGTCACAGCCCATTACTGTGGGAAGTCAGGTCAGGAACTCAAGCAGGAATTAAAGCAGACACCACGGAGGATGCTGCTTGCTGGCTCACCCATAGGCTCATGCTGTTTGCTTTCTTATGCAGCACAGGACTACCTGCCAAGGGAATGGTGCCGCCCACAGTGGGCTGGACCTTCCTACATCAATTAACAATCAAGACAATCCACCACAGACACGTTCAGGAGATAATTTGATGTAGGCAATTTCTCCATGAAAGCCTTCCTCTCAGATGAGTCTCGGCTGTGTCAAGTCGATGATTAAAGTGGATTGGACAGTGTGGTAGCTTAAAAATTAAGGGGCTGTAGAGATGGCTCAGTGATTAAGAGCACTGACTGCTCTTCCAGAGGACCCAGGTTCCATTCTCACCACTTGGTGGCTTACAAACCTCTCTAATCCCACTTTTAGGAAATCTGACACCCTCTTCTGGCTTCCATAAGTACTGCATGCAAGTGGTGTACAGACACACATGTAGACAAAACACCCAAACACATAAACTAAAAATAAGTTGGGCCAGGCATGGTGGTGCACTTTAATCTCAGGACTTGGGAAGCAGAAACAAATGGAGTTCTAGGCCAGCGAGGGCTACATAGAGCAACTCTGTCTTAAAAAATGAGAGAGAGAGAGAGAGAGAGAGAGAGAGGGGGAGGAAGGGAGGGAGGAAGGGAGGGAGGAAGGGAGAGAGAGAGAGATAACTTATTTGCAAAGGAGAAGTGAATTCCAGCTAGTGCACCCCACACTCCATCACGTGTGTGTGATTTCATGTATACTGTGCCTGAGCTTACAGGGAAGCAGCCTTCTTCCACTCCCAGCATCCCCACCTGGCATCATGACATCACTGCTCTTCCCGCTCTGAAAAGTTTCAGATCCATGAATCACCGGGCCATCTCCACATCTGTGGCAGGGATGTCTGAATGAGTCTGGTGATTATTTCCTGATGCGCTCATCAGAGATCCTGCTATTCATGTCACCGAATGAGCTGACTGAAGCTGTATCTCACGGGGATGACGCCCACGTCACATCTGACTCAGCCATGATGAAGGGATGTAGAAAATTAGCAACTCTACCGCATCCACTTTGCATGCCATTTTGAAGATATATTTGGCACGATTATCAAGCTTACAATAGTGGCTATATGCCCGGTTCAAGGAGCCACTGTGAAATATGGTCTGCCCTGAAAGGGTCCGACAGCATCTAGAAAATGCCAGTGAGCAGAAATGAAGTCATGCTTCCGGTCTGCTTGTGTTCATTAACAAAGAAAAGTCCATTTTCTGCCTCAAAGTACTTTCTAGATTCTTGATTCTTCCCTTCACTTGGGAAACCTTTAAATAAATCTATGTACCCATACTTCAAAATCAAGCTTTATTTTGAAAAAAGAACATCCTGCTATCTTAAAACTCAATATCTTGTCTATTAATGGGTGGATGTGATTATATACTATTCATTAGAAGGTGAGTTTTTACTGTTTTCTATTTATTTATTTATTTATTTATTTATTTATTTATTTATTTAATTTTTGGGTTAAACATGACTAGAAAGGAAAGTAGCCCTCATGAAAACTCACATTTGGATTAAGAAAGTCATTAAGTTTCATGTGCAAAGGTGGTTAAAAACATTTTCATTGCATGTTAATTAGTCTTTTAAAAATCTTTCTGATAGTTGCCACTACTACACCCCAGTTTGCTTCATTGTTATTGCCCAGTGAGAAACTAAACCATTCTTAAAATCACTCAAAGCTATTCTGGAGCCACTGTAAGATTAGCAATATCCCAGCCCAGAGGATCTATTGAAACTGGTCTGTTCCAGTGACTGTTAACAACACATACTGAACTTCCAGAGGGTGTAAGCTTGGTTCCCTGCACCCACATTAGGCAGCTCACAACAATAGCTCCAGGGGAATCCTATCAACACCTGCACTCAGGTGAACATACACATGGAGGTACATACATACATACATACAATTAAAAATTGTAACTCTCTGAGAATTGGTAGGTAATACTTAGAAAGTAGGCATTGGCAAGAAGCTCTTATGACCTCAAAGGATCATTTTCCCCTGTCTCTTACAGGAGATGTGTTTTTCTTCTTCTCCCATATATGCATATGTGGGCACATGAGCATGTGTCTGCATGTGCACATGCATACATAAAATTAATTAAAAAATAAGTGTATACTATATGACTATACATGTATTCATATGTGAGTGTGCATGTAACTATATAAATCACAAGAGTGAGCATTTTTTTTACTTGATCTCTAGGGGGCAGCATGCATTCTTTTTTGCACAAGGGCTATTTATTTATTTATTTATTTATTTATTTGTGTATGTATTGGCACATATCAATTCTACAAATTAATTGGCTCTGATACCCAGTATGCATTGCAATGATCAAATCAGAGTCACTGATATGTCTGCCATCTGGAACAGTTATCTGTTTCGTCGTGGGGAAACACTGATAATATTGCCTGTGATGGTTTGAAGGCAAATGCCCCTTCTAGGCTCAGATATTTGAATACTTGGTCCTTAGTGGGTGAAGTTGTTTGAGGAAGTGAAGGATCTTAACCTCCAGGGAGGAAGTGTGTCACTGGGGGCTGGCTTTGAAAGTTTGGTAGCCTCACCTCTTCTCACTTCGCTCTCTCTGCTTCTGGCTTATGATTGAGATCCGAGCCCTCAGCTCCCTGTTCCTGATGCCATATCTTCCACAGTGGCAGACTCTTAACCCCCTGGAACCATAAGCCCACATAAACGTTATCCCCGTTTAAGTTGCTTTTGGCCATGGTGCCTTTATCACAGCAATACAAAGTAGCTAATACACGGGCTTCTTATTTTGACATATTCAATTCATTGTGGTCAAATACAGTCACCCTGCAGCATAGCAAACCACGGACCTGTTGTCCTTTCTGAAGTTTGCGGGGCACTCAGCAGACATTCTGTGGACCTCCCTCCCTCCACACAGGGGCTCTCACATGGTGCTCTGGTGCGTTTTTATCCAGGTTTTCCTGGACACTGATAAGTAAAAATCCCTTGGTAGTGAGAAACTCCGCCAATGCAATAAATCAGATCAGGCCAAATTAATAAGTCCAGGATTAATCGCAGCAAAGCATTCCTGGGTGGTCTCAGGAAAGAGGAGAAGCCAGAGGGAAACCATGAGGGGAAGTCTATGGGCCAGACCTTTGGGGGCGGAGGTGGTGCTGCGGGGGGGGGGGGCTTTCTTTGGGCGGGGTCTGGAGAGGGCAGCTCCAGTGGAGATCCTCAACAGACCCCAAGGTTGATTCTTGATCCTAGCCTTTGTGAATAGTGGGTCAATAAACAGGGCACCTCAGCAGTTTAACTTCATTTCTTTAGGCATGGTGTGAGGATTGCTGGTCGGAGTGGAAGCTACATTTTTAGTTATATTGCTCTTCCGATCTCCTTTTTTTTTTTTACAGTGGCTCAGATTGACTTTCCCAGCAGTATATGAAAAGCCCCCTCTCCCCACATCCTCCCCAGTGTTCCTTTTTGATAATATTCATTCTTATTGGGGTAAGCTGATGTTGGTCACACATGAGACTAGTCTGTCTCTGGTGAGAGAAAGTGGCAGTCTCACTTAAATTGTATTTCATTTTCATTCAGTTCAAAACACTTTACAATTTCTGGAATGTTCTGGTTTGAGTTTTTTTTTCTTTCTTCGAAAATGTCTAGAGCTACCCACCAATCTTTCAATGATTGAATTCTGATTTAATCCTGTTCTATTACTTAATCTTTAAAAAAAAGTGTTCTTATGACACAGAACATGGCCCATACTAGTGAACTGGCCCTTTGGAAGAATATTTGTGGAGTATTCTGTAAACACCATTCAAATCATTTGATGCTGCTGTTCAAATGCCTGCATTCCGATTTCTCATTCTCTTGGTGCCAGTCACTGACAGACAGCCATACTCGGCATCCTGCATCCTGGCTGCAGTTCCTGCATAGGTCTAGATTATCGAGGGGCCACCGCACTTGAGGTTCTGACGGGGGCTGCGGTGATGACTCCACAGAGACCTTTCATAATGAAAACCAATAGCTAGACCCAAATCTCCAGATCTGGCCATTCTGCAAGCCTCTCCTCTTCCATCTTCATTTCCTTCCTAACTGACCACCGTGTCGAATTGAACGAAAGATCACATTATTTATCATTAGATTATGGGGCAGTTTGGGGTTACTGACCTTAATTATGGGAACTGACAGGAGGGACAATTGGACTTCGCCCAGCATATACAATTATTTAATTTGATTTTTAGCTATGAGATCTATAATCGCAGCCTTCATGGGTAATTATCTATAAGAGGGGGGGGAAATGGTCTTCCACCTCGTCATTAAAGTTGCAAAATTCTCAGTTGTTAACAATCATTTATATTAATAATAATTACTGAATTAAATGTGCCAGTCCTTAACAGATTATATTCGGTGGTAGAGAGATTATTGCTTCCCAGAATAAGGAGTATAGTGGAATTGATCAAATGGACCTATAGATTCTAATTTTATTCTGGCTCGGAAGGGCCATTGTTTGTTCTGTGTGAGATGCCCATGTTATATGCTTGCAGGAGTCAGCTCTTTTGTTCCTGCGTCAGCTTGAGTATTCTCACTCACTCATCCCAGTCTGTGCTTGATGTCAGGTGAAACTTCCATCTA